>PXOD01001010.1:0-26795 GCA_003012165.1 Paramyrothecium roridum
AAAGGGATGTTTTCGTCGGGGGGGGGGGGGGGGGGGATTCACGTACCTTGACAACGGCTTCGCTGCCAACGAGGTGGGCACGACTTCCGATGGCCACACCCCTATGAGAGCCATCGACGACCTCCTCGCAGGCCTCGATCAGTTTGGCAACGTCGCTGAAGCGCGAGGCGCCGTCCGCGTCCGCGAAGAGGGCATACTCGCCCCTCACGTGTCGAAGACCGTGGGTGACGCCGCCGCCCTTGCCCCTGTTCTTCTCGAGGCTCACGACCCGTATCACGTCGTGCAGGCCATTCTTGTGCGCAAAGTCCAGGACCACGTCCACGGTGCGGTCGCGACTGCCGTCGTTGACGACTAATATCTCGTAGCCACCGACTTGCGCCTTCGGGGTGCCGCGGGCATGGCGCTTGGAGCTGGGGCTCGTTGGGCCCTTGGCGGATCTGGTGCGCCCGATGTGCTCGTCCAGGTACTCAATGGCCTCCTCGAGCGTCGGAATGATGCGATCCTCCTCGTTGTACGCCGGGAACACGACGCTGAGACGAAGCTCGGCAGCCTCGATATTGCCCACATCGGGCGTTGGAAAGGCCACGTCGGGATGTAGGCGCTCCTCGGACAGTCGCCGCTCGGCCAGCCAGCGATCGTACCAACACGGCAAAGGTAGAGGATTTGTGCGCTTCCCGGAAGTGTCACTGGTTATGTATGTCTTCTCTGATGGAAGTACGGCCCGAGGTTTCGGAGCGACGAGGTGAAGAACAACGAAGAGCTGTTTGTGTTGGCCATGTTAGCAAAAGGAAAAAAAAAAGGTGCGACAGCAGAGGCATCTGCAAAGGCCAGAAGTCGTTCTCACAGAGAAGAGTGCCAGCAGCACGAGAGCGACGAGGATAACCAGCAGGACGTATACTGGTGTCGATTGTATCCACGCCCACAGCGGGTAGGCGAAGCGAGCTGGAAGCTCCAGCAGCGCCGTGACGGCGCCGTCCATTTCCCGCCCGAGAGTCGTAGACGAGTCCTAGACGGCTCCCACGAAGCACTCGTGTCGCGCGTGGTCCTATGCGGCGCGCATGGGGCGGCGTGCAGCGGACCAAAGAGGAGAGTGGCAACTGCGCACAGTAGCGAGCGCACAAAAACAAATAGCGTGCGGTCTGGAACAAGTGGTGATGTGGGCGCTGGAGAGAGCTCGGCGGGGCGATGTGTTCAGGTCCGGTTGGGAAGTGGTGGTGGTGGTGGTGGCTGATTCTCGAAATCCGTCACGGCGCGGCAAACGGTACTTGGATTGTACATCTACCATGAGTGAGGCCACGGGGCCTAATCCGGGGGTCTGGGAGGGGCTGGCTCCAAATAGCGGGGATCGGCAGGGGCGGAAGACCCCAAAGACCCTGCAAAGAGATCAGGTACGTCGGCCTAGAGATGCACCCCGCTCTAGGTACACAAAACACGCCACTTTTCAGCGCTTCAAGCCGTCCATGTCTAGAGAGATCACCTGTGGATTGGTGATACCTTCATACTTCGCTCTTCCTTCAACGGTGGTTGATCCTCATGTACCGAAATTCAAATTCACAAAGAACACATTGAATTGCGCTCTCTTCTCTTCGTCGCCAATGGCATCGTAATCCAAAACGGTTGTGGAAAACGGGTGCCTGCACATCAAAACAACCTGCAAGGTTTGGTTCCATATATTGTTCCTTTCTATTTGCACCTCATGCTCCCGCCGTATCTATAAACCGACATGTATAACCCGAGGAGAAACACAAAGCAACGGGGAAAATGCTGGTGATAACGCCGCCCTTATACACAAGACACCGAAGTCTAATCAGACTAGTACTGCGCTGAGAAGGTCCTTCGACCGCGGCTCCTTGCCGACCATAGAAACCCCAAACTCCGTGACCAAATTGGTACAACGCCATTGCAAACGGTGCTTCAAGAACACGATGAAATTGAGACAAAGGAAACTAGGCCGTAATGGCTGGGCTCTTGGACAGAGACCAGCGGTGACTTTTTTTTAGTAATTTGCCGCCGCCACTCTTGCTCAACTTCTTTCCACCTTTCTGCTCTGCCGGTGCAGGCTGCGGGGCCTCAACCGGCTCAGGTAGTACGTTGACAATTTGCTCCTGTGCAACGATTGGAATTTGCCTTTGGCCTGGTCGGGAACGCTCCGTACGGGTTGATTCTGGGTGCGAATCAATACGCTCCAAGTCGCTGAAACGAGCTGTCTTTGGGACCCGACGGTCCTTCTGCGACGAAGGGGATATCCGGCCAGACTTTGCCAGTGAGTCTGTGGAGTAGGAGTTGTCCGATGTAAGAGCCATTGGTGTTGCGGTAGTAAAAGGAAATTCTATACTAGTCGGAGAGACTGCTGTAGGAGTCACGGGTCCCGATCCCACAGCTTGGCCAGACAATTGACCAGAAAGCGATGCTGTCGAACTGCGGAGACTAGAGGGCCCAATGGAGTACTGCCCAGGAAGAGACCCGGGCAATGTACCCGCTAGCACAGGAGCAGGTTCGGTATATGCTGAGATGTAGTTAAAGCCGCGCATTGATGGTGGCGGACGAGAGTCTCGACTCGCGCCGGGCGCAGCAGATATTTTAGTAGGTGATGTAGGAATGCGCCTCTCTTGGGATGTTTCTGAGCTCCGTCGACGGCTACTTGGGTGAAGGCGATGAACACTCTCGGCCGACACAGCAGGCCGAGCAATTGGACGCGCAGCTCTCATCTCCAAGTCGTCCTGAGAGCTGGTAGAATCACTCGAACTGTGTACGGGCGAGTGACCCGCTGGACACATTTAGCAAGGGCGAACCCAGCTAGTTGATCGACCCTGCAGAGGACGAACCTTTACTCGATGTCGGGCTGATGCCACGGGAATGAGGGCCTGGGCGCATGGCCTCTTTGCCCTTCCACGGGCCGGGATGCACGGCCTGGGTCTCGTCCGTCACTGAGTATATGACGTCTCGGCTGCGGTCCCCGTACGGCGTTAGTCCTCCGGTGTAGCTGTGCGTTCGGGGAACGCGGACCACCGGTGAAGCGTAGTTGGCGGGGTACGAAACGTGCGACAGGCTGCTACCGACCCTAGGAATGCTGGGCATACTGGCATGCTGGGCGTGTACACTCATTGCGCTTCTTCTGCGGTTCTGCTCCAAGATCCTAGGTCGGTCGCTTTGCCTCCAGCTCGGTGGTGCACTAGAGATTGCATCTAAAGCCGCATGTGTTGGCACGTGTTTGTACGGAGCCGAGCTTGATTCTTTTTGTTTCTCCTCAGCCATCTTTGCGCTTTGATCCTTGGCATGCTGGCGACTTCTCCGAAAGCTTGAAAAGATAGACATGGTGGCGGGATGTTGGACACCGGAAACGGGTCGCAAGTGAGATGAAGCTTGCTAGTCGCGGGACTCTGCTGAATTGGTCGCTGACTTGAAATTATAAGCGAGGGACCGGAAGAAATTGTGGGTGAATGCGCGAGAGGGGTAAAGATTGGCCGAAATGAGTTGGAGAAGCAAAGGAACGAAGCGTTCTGGGCAAGCGAACAGTGTGGCAAAGTTCCGTGAGGAGTTGCCAAGGGTATATATGTAGGTAATTTGTGTTGCAGTCGGGATCAAAAGGCCGCCCAGGTGCAACGCCGAGCAGCAGGCCCCCTCCAGTGCTTTGAAGCTAAGGCAGGTAGATGACTGCAGACGGCTCCAGTCGAAGGAATGAACTTGAGATGCTCAAGTACTATTCATATATTCCGACAAGGAAGCGAGATGGAATGGGAGGAAAATGGACCACGGGCAAAGGGCAGCCTCAAGAGAAAAGAGAGGACGGCAGTCTTACATTTTTATCTCGAGCAGAAGCAAGTTCAGGAACACGTCTGATATCCGGGCGGAGCTGAGTGGACACACGCCAAGTAGCACGGTCGCTAGGCGTGGCTTGCAGGCAGGGGAACGAACTTGTGAATTCGCGACGTTGCGTGTGGCTACAGCGTTCGGTTCGGCCGTTCTCTGTCCCCCTAGGAGGATGGAAGCCCCACAAAGCGTTGCAATGTGATGGGCTTGATGGATGTATGACGATATGCGAACGGGGACTTGCCTAGCTTCCGGTGTTGCTAGTCAAGAGCCCGTGATACGATCAAGTCGAAGATGAGGATGAAACACAACTGAGAAAGGCAACTTGATATTAAAGATGGAGAAGAGGAGGGGAAAGGGAACGAGCAGAGCCAAGACCGAGGCGAGAAGGAGGGTTTATCTACCTGCCTCCCTAATGCGGTTGTGGTGTGCAATAGTTCAGGCTGCTGGGATCCCGCCTAGACGGTACGTATGCACGCGGCTGAGGTGGTATTTATTCTGTGTCATGACAGCCCGCACCTTATAGCACGAGGCCAAGACTGTTAAAATGAGTCTGGGCACGCACTTGCTGGCGGGGACAGCGGGCCCCCCCCTGCTGCCTCAGCAGAACAGATGGTCAGCTCATTGCGACCTGCGTGCTGCTGCCACTGGATATGGTCGCACTACCCCGAGAACTATGGGTGCGAATGCAATGCAGGCGCTTGTGCATGGCGCCATAGTTGCTTGGGCACGGCCAGCCGAGTTTGAACCTGAAGCCGGGACTCAAGATGATATTGTGTGGCTCCGCCGAGGCGGCCAGCCACTTGACCATTAGTCCGTCCAATTCAGTCGCTGGACGAGACTGCGCGTGAGGCTTCCTCCTGCCGGATGGTAGCAAATCAAGACTGCAGGAGGAGGGTTGGAGGCTTGCGAATTGGCGAGATGGTCTGGTGGGTTGTAGTGCTTGTGGACGAGTTGGCTGCATGTGGATCGTGTGGTGCAAGGATTCAGCAGTTGGCTACGTTGCTAGGGAGGGAGGCAAGGTAGACAGACTACTTACTGCCCACCCCTCCCCGAGCTTGGTTCAGATAAGGAATACCGGAAGGGAGTACTACCGGTCGGTCAGGTCTCCTGGATCAGGGAACGAAGGCGAGCAAAATTCCCGACCACGGCTCGTATTCCCAGCGCCCGGCGTCTCCAGTAGAGCCCGCTAAGCTACCGGACGTAGCGCAGCCGCTTCCGCAGGGGCCGCTCGCCCTAGCAGTAGTACGGATGGTTCGGGCCCAGCTTCAGGTCCGTTTCCCGGTTTTGCTTTGTTTCCCAGGGGCGGACGTGCGAATGTTTGGGAATCTGGTGCCTGCGGTAGTCGCCCTGGCCCCGTAATTGTGGGCAAAGTTGAAGATTTGCATCCTGCAAGATACAATATCTCCGGCAAGAAAACCTCCGTGCCTGTCCAAATTGGAGTCTGCAGCAGGAAAGGAAACAGCCAGCGGCTCCTGCTGCCAGCCCCCCTGCCATGTGGTCTGCCTTATGTAAGGTCAGTTCAGGTAAGGCAAGGTAACCATAAACAAACGCCCAATAAATGCTCTTTTCTCTCGTGCATGGACGGCTGTCCTTCCCTTCCCTGCCCTTGTCAGGCTGCATTCAGCCTGCGCGCCCGGTGGTGACCCTGCATACGCAGACCGCATACATACGAACCCGATAATGCACCAACTCAGCTTGAATTGCTTCCCCCTGTAGGTCCCAAAACTCTGCCGTCACATCATGATCGCCAAGACTACTCAACACATGCTAGTTTTAGCAAGCAGCTAGGCTTGTTCCTGGCCGATGTGGCGCGCTACCCGGCCTCGGCACCGAAACTGTATGGACGCCTGGCCAACAATGGCAACCTTCTAGCCTCCTACGGTGCTCCACGGGCGGCAGTGAAGAGCTGTCGTCCAGACTAGGCATCAGAGCATTGTGGCTGTCCAAGTTTTTAGCACACCAGGGATATCCTTAGCCCGTCCTGCCAGCTAACGCCCTACCCTCAGTGACCCTCAACGAACAGGGCACTCCCACTGTGGCTACGAAACGAGCCAAGTTTTGGACTTCTGCAGAAGGCACCACACCTCGAGGCTAGCCCAATTTTTGTTCTTGTTTTTGAGTGCCGTTTGTCTTATCAAGAGACGTGGCTCATAGGAAACTTTTGATTCCGATCCTGAGCAGGGTGAGTATCCAGAACTGACACGACCTGAGAGGCTGTGAGAGTATTGGCTCCTTTGGGACGTGGCCTCCGCTTGCTTACATCCAATATCTCCAGCCCGAGGGGTCTAGACCCCTGGTCACCCTCGACTAAATCGGCATCCAAGCTCTCTTCACCGCAACGCTACCGTGACGCCGTGGGCTCACCCTGATCCTCCCTCACTACGCATTGTGAGCTGGCAGAGATCCACCGCTCTGAACTCTGATAACAGGGCACGGCGTCTGAATCATATGCAGTGACAGCACTGCGGGCGGCTAGCTGCCTACTATACAATCAAAGCAACAAAGCTACGTTGGCTCCCTGCTCAATGTTAGAAGCCCTAGTTCAAGAGCCATGGTGCACCATGAAGCGTCGCAGGGGTCAAAGACCCTTTTCAGCCGGACGAAAGCAGCGTGGACCCTCAATTTGACAAGACGGGCTGCAGGCAGGCTTCTCGATTCCCAAACTATTCAGTATCATTTCCGTCTCCTTACCATCTTGGGACACCCGTGATAAGGCTAGTGCTGCAGTGCTGGCCACCCTGGAAAGCAATAGATCGGTCAGCAATCCTCCGGACCGGTTCTGTTACCTCTATGTCCAGATGGGCTATGTCCTGGTCCATGGCCATTGGAATTAATTATTTGGCTCAGGCCAGAAAAAGGCATGTGTAAGTATACGAACGCCATGGCAAAACTTTACCATGAACGACATATCAGAAGTTACGATTAGCAACATATCTATTTCGTCTCCAAAGAGATGCCTGCAGACGTCGAGGCGAAAAGCCATTTCTCAAATTAACAGACGTCACATCTATGTCTCACGCATGGTAGACCTTCCTTCCTGTCGATCGCAGGGTGTGAAATCATTTGGCCCGGCCCGGCTTGGCGTGAAGTGTTAATTCCCCGTCAGGATGTCGGATTGCAGGGATCTTAAGTTTATCAAGGCTCCCGTCTCGAATTAATTGACCTTCTATCGGGCCACGATTTGGCGTGACAATCGCCACACCCTCATCTGGATAAGCATTTCGTTCTTATTGGAGGTTTATAACGCCATGCAGCTAACATTGACTTCCACCGGACGGAAATAGGCACCGATCTTCCAGCCTTGCACACAAACTGGCAGATTGCGTGGGGGTACATGGAGCATTCCGTCATAGATGCGCAACTAATATTGTTTTCGAGCATCGCGATCGGACGTAGCATTGATACCTACGCAACGGCAGAAGCCCACGTGTATCCACCCAAAACCCAAGTCCAGCTGCAACTTGATCACTCCATATCACGATGCCGCGGCTGCGAAGGTTTCAGCTGCCGTAAACATGTTGTGTCTCGGCAGGTTTCGTGAACCAGATGCGTCTCGGTACGATCGGCAGGCAAATTAGGCTACAATGTTTCCCAGCAGTCTCCCAACTTCTTCCGCAATAGCCATAATTCTCTCCTCGGTGAGGCGTCGTCCAACGATCTGAATGGCTACCGGTGCCCCGTCGTACGCTTCTGCGTCATCTATGAATATCCAGGATTAGTCTCCGAGCCACATGAGTGATTCTAATTGACTCAAAAACTTACATTCAGCTTGGACGGCAGCGTCAATCTCGTTGAGTGGCTTGTAGCTGGTGTCTCTCACGTCGATAGTCTTATCGGCAAAGGTCACAGGGACAACTACGCTCGTAAAGTCGAGAAGATTGATGGCGCTTGCATAGCCATAATACTTGAATTTGTTGTGCCTAATGGCGGCGGTCGGTGTGATGGGCGCGATGATGGCGTCCAATTCTTTGCCCACTTTGTCCTCGAAGTTCCGAATTGCGGAAAGATACTCGCACTGATAGTTCCACTTTTCAAGATGAACGCCCCAAAGCTCATTGAGGTCCATTTTAGACAGACCCGGATTCACCAGGTCGGAGATATTCGGAATGACAGGCTCACCGGACGAAGCAAGCGTTTCATGGATGTCCTGCAGCGTACAAACCGTTGAGCAAACTAACGTCTTCGTGGCAAAAGGGGTTGAGGGAGTAACTTACCGCTCCCCCATCTGAGCCGTAAATTTTACCAATCAGGCTGACACCGTATGGGTGCTTGTATGGTTCCCATGGCACAACGGTGTGACCGGCCTTCTGCAACACGTCTACCACGGTCTGCACACCTCGAAGAATAGGTGGATGTGGGAGAACCTGATGAGATGAATAGCTTTCCTAGACTGGCTCGATTTGAAGAAACTTACATTGCCATCGCACGTATAGAATGCTAGAGTCAATGAAGACGTTGTTATTTTGGCCTTGATGGCAGCTTCTTCGCTATCCCGCCAAGGCAATGGCACAACCTTCGAATCATAACTCCAAGGCTGCTGGGCAAGCACGGAGGTCATGAAGAGTCGCATGTCTGCAATGGAGTGTGACAATGGCCCGCAGACACTATGGACTGTCTCTTGGCCTTCCATGCTGTTGGCCATCTTACCATAAGGGAGCCGGCCATGACTTGGCCGAATGCCGTAAAGGTAGTTAAACGCTGCAGGAACGCGAATCGAGCCACCTTCAAACACAGGTTGTTAGAGCTTCGAAAGTCTCACTCAAGTCGGACGACTAACCAATGTCAGTTCCAACGCCAATGACTCCTCCGCGGAAGCCAACTATGGCACCCTCTCCACCGGAACTTCCTCCTGGAGCCCAGTCCCTATTTCTAGGGTTGACCGTACGTCCCGTGATGTTATTGATCGTCTCACACACCATAAGGCTTTGTGGAACGCTCGTCTTGACGTAAAGGACGGCGCCGGCTTTGTAAAGCAAAGTAACGAGAATGGAGTCGCTTGTCTCGTACTTCCCGATCCAATCTACGTAACCCATGGTAGTTTCCAGCCCCTAGACGTTGTCAGCGCGCAGCCTTCGTTTAGTGCTGGGGCATATGCGTAGTTCATGTGTCTAGATCTGACAACAGATTGTGTACACACATACTTTAATCCGGAACTGGTCTTTAAGTGAGATGGGCAGGCCATGGAGAGGCCCGACGGTCTTTTTGTTTGTAGAGTAGTAGTCGTCCAGCTCCTTGGCCCTTGTAAGCGCCATGTCGGGGAAAAACTCTAGGTTACAGTTCAACTAGTGACGAACGTCAGCCCGCTGCAGTCGAATATGCATCACACAAGCTAGGCCAGCACCGGATAGGACAAGGAGCACTTACTAACTGATGGGCCAAAGCAGCTCGCTTGCAAAACGCAGTCGTAACGGCGACAGACGTCAGCTCACCAGCAGCAATCTTGTGGACAAGGTCCGTCGCTGAAGATTCGGTGATGTCCAACTCTTCGGTGCTCAATATACCACTTTGCCTAGGGTAATCCATGACCGAGGCAGCGGTTGGCACATCCTTAATGCGCCAGGCCTCCGGAATGGTTGCGTCGATGCGCTTCTTCTTATCGGCGGCTCGTTCTTGCCAGCTCATGATTGCAGATTCTATCAGGTCCTCGGTATTTGTACTCGTTGTCACGGCTTAGTTGAGTTGTTTAGAGATGGTCGTGAATAGAGATGTTCAGAAGACTGCTAGCCGTATGCTCTGCTCTTATTGGGCGCCGCGCACTACCTCAAAAGAGCGACCTCTTATCAGGCGCGGGGCATCATTGCCGATGCATGGGGTTATGGGGTTCCGAGATACCGAACAATCGCTGCATCAAACTTGGCTGACGTACGCCCACGTTGGTCAAAAGGCTTATTACATACTGTATGAGTATAAGAAGTGGAGCCGCAGATAAAGTTCAGGGACAATGAGCTCACTCGTGCTGATATCTTATTGAAAGCAAACGCTGGGGAGAGTGGCAAAGCCGGATCAAATTAGATGAAGCAACTTGCGTTCAGATCCGTGATGGATATCTCATCTCTACGGTGTCTACTGGCGCTTCACCTCAACAAAGTGTCGACTTGGAGCAAAAAAGTTGAACACTGCAAAGTTTTGTTGATTTAGAGCTGCGCAAAAAAGGTTGTTTGCCTAGGACAGGGGCAGCACGTTAATGGAACAAAAATCCAAAAGCCACAAACGGCCAAGTGAAACTAATTGAAGGGCGGGACTTTTTTTTCCCTCTTGGCCCTTTTCCTTTTTGCGATCGAGAATGTTTTAGCCCCGGTGTCTGGGCAGGCGTTTGACTTTGCGTGTTCGGAATGTGCCTTGACTCGGCCGAGTGCGCGTCTGAGGCTTTGAAGAACATGGGGTTTCTGATGATCATCCATGACATATAACCACGAACATCACATGCAAATCTGACGATCAGATCAACCAGATTGACTTTCCCGCCGTTAGCACTGGTGTCACTTCATTTCACTAGTCCACGAGATTAAGAACCTCGCTAGATCACCGGCAGCCTCAAGCCAAGATCCTGGGGAGGATCAAACCAAACAGATGTGGGGCCTTTTTGGATCTTGAGGGTCCCAGACAGACCAAATCCCGGGAACCCTGCCCGGCCGCCAGCGAAAACCAGCGAGCCCCAAGCTGGGACTTGCGTGGTGCCTATCCCGGTAATTACCGACGGATCGACCAGCATTTACCAGAAAGGGGCACGGTGGTTGAGCAACGTCATTCCAGAAATAGACAGCGTCATGGTACGGTGCGTCGAGGCGCTCTCTGCGAAAAGGGTGCTTCCCTGCATTTCTAGCTCCCTGTAAGGTTTCGTCTCATGGCGGACACTTTTGAAGAATCTACGGCATTGAAGTCTACAACCACGTACTCTGTCACGTTGGTGGGTTGTGACAACTGCCGTGCCGCGACATGCCCGCCTGGCGAGATCGGACCAGCGGTGCCAAGGCGCACATCGACTGGACCGTTCGTTTGCTGCTGCGAAGAAGCGGCAGCCTCTGCGATAGCGGCAGCGGTCGCGGTAGCGTGGCTGGGGTGTCTGTGTGGTCTGTGCTCATTTGTAGATGGGAGGATGGGAATGATTGGGAGGAGAGCCTAACTGGTATAAGGATGTTGTGCTCTTTCTTATCTGTAGACTGTAGGTAGTCACGTGGGGCCGGAAACGCTTTCGTGCTAAAAAGTGGATAAACCCTTCCAGGCCCAGCCGCACTGGCGTCAGCGCCCTCGCCGCGCGCATTGGGGGAAGGCCAGGCAAGGTACATGTACCTGGCTGCTTGTTAGCCGGGAGCCCGAAAATCTGCAGCGAACCCAGTCCAAGCCACCCGCCAATTCTTAACACTACCAGGTCACGCGCCGGGCTCACCATCTCGTCCCAATCCTCCGCCGGACTCACTCCATCACGTCGTAAAAAACACTTGCGCCCGCGCCCACGTCCATCCTCGCATCGCTCGTCGCTCGTTGTGCTCCCGCATTCGCATCCGGCTCGAAACCGCCCTCTCCCTCCGGCGTGCACTGCGGCGATTCTGGATGGCGCGCTCTGATTGAAACCCCCTCCCTTCCGCAATACGTCACGGTCGCCGCCGCCCGCGCAAACCTGCATCTCAACCGACGCCCAACCAAAATCTGCCCCCCTCCTCGTCGCCGGCGGCCCCAGAATCCCTTTCGCAGACGACCCGTCGCGTGTCCCGCATCCCTCGCGCGGCGCGCACCAGCACGAAACCGTGGCGGCGCTTACGATTCTCAGCCACAACGAGACGTCCGAACTTTCCCTCCAGCAGCATCTGGACATCGCTCCCGACCTGGTGGCGACCTACAACCCTCTCGTAACGGAGGGGGACTCCGAGCCGTTGATGATGGCACAGCCCGTGCCTCATCAGGCGACGGACAAGAAGCGCGTCAAGGTCTACGAGTTGCGTAACAACGACTGGTTCGACCGAGGCACCGGCTTCTGCACTGCGACCTTCACCACTGTACGGGCCTCCATTTTCATCTCATCACTCCCCGTTCCTTATCCTGCGCGTACACCTCAGCGATCATGTTGCTAACGGCTTTTCCTGCGCGTAGACTGAAGATGGTCGCAAAGACCCACGTGTGATCGTTGAGTCGGAAGACCAACCCGAGCGACTTCTATTAGAGACGAAAATTCAAAAGGAAGATGGCTTCCAGAAGCAGCAAGGTGAGTTCCAATCATCTCTTCGACAGTCTTGAACTGTATCGCTAACGCTTATCAACAGAAACACTTATCGTATGGCAGGAGCCCGGGAGCGGCGTCGACATGGCGCTTAGCTTCCAAGAGGCTGAAGGCTGCGCATTGATATGGTTCGTCATTCGTCGCGCCTAAGGGCAGCAGCTTGGCTCTGGGTCTTTGCTAACACTTCACAGGCGTTTCGTAAGTAGCGTACAGCAGGCCTTTCATAACAATGTCGGCGGAGTTGGTAAGGGTCCTTCGCGTCACACCGCGACTCCAACATACTGATATCGTGCCTAGATGATGCCCTCTCCGATGATCTTGCTATGGACACCACGGCCACTATCAGCCTTCCCGCAGCCGAATTAGGACACCTTCATGAAATCGAGACGAGCATGCGCATCATGAGTTCAACAGCCAATGGTCGAAATGCCTTGGCCAAATTCATCATGGCCGATGACTACATTGGGAAGCTTATTCCGCTTGTCGAAATGGCCGAGGATCTTGAAAGCCTACCGGACCTGCATAGGCTTTGTAACATCATGAAGACGGTCATCCTTCTCAACGATACATCTATCATTGAGCACGCTGTCTCAGATGAATGTGTCTTGGGAGTTGTTGGCGCTTTGGAATACGATCCCGATTTTCCTAGCCACAAAGCGAATCATCGACATTGGCTGGACAACCAAGGGCGTTACAAAGAGGTCGTACCTATCGAAGATGAACAGACCCGTCGCAAGATTCACCAAACATACCGCCTTCAATACCTCAAAGATGTCGTGCTTGCCCGGATCCTGGATGATCCTACCTTTTCTGTTCTCAACTCACTTATTTTCTTTAATCAAGTCGACATTGTCCAACATCTTCAATCCAACGCCAGTTTTTTGAGCGAGCTTTTCGGCATCTTTACTTCGCCATTTGAAGACCAGAAGAAGAAGAAGGAAGCAGTCCTATTTATTCAGCAGTGCTGTAGCATTGCCAAGAACATCCAACCACCCGCTCGTCAAAGCTTGTACAACAATTTCCTTGTGCATGGCCTGCTCCAAGTTATCCACTTCGGCTTGCGCCATGGCGATGTCGGCGTCAGAGTCGGCGCCACAGATATCCTGATATCCATCATTGATCATGACCCACAGATGATCCGTCAAACCATATATCGCCAAATTCACGAAAACCAACCGCCCCTGACGGATTCTTTAATTGAACTACTTCTTGTCGAGGTCGATTTGGGAGTTAAATCTCAAATCTCAGAAGCACTCAAGGTCCTGTTGGATCAGGGCATGATGGCACAAGGACCCGAAAGCTTAACGAAAGCCAATCCTGACTTTGCAGGACGAGGTCGACCTCAGCAAGCCATGGATCCTCAGCAGGAGCTGTTCCTGACTCGGTTCTACGAGCAGTCAGTCACGAAACTTTTCAAACCTCTTCTGGACCTTGACGGTCGTACGGACCTCAACTTTACTACCCAACAAGCTTCAATGTTCACTTACTTGGTGGAGATTTTGTGCTTCTTCATCAGGCAGCACCACCACTTCAGCAGGCACTTCGTCACACGAAATGATATTGCTCGGCAAGTGGCACAGCTCCTCAAGTGCCGAGAGAAATATCTGAAACTTGGTAAGATTCCGGTTTAATTGATCTGTTGTCTTATATTTTCTTCCAAGCTAACGTTTGAATAGTTGCAATTCGCTTCTTTCGCAGTCTGGCCGGATTGCAGGAAGAATTTTACATCAAGCAGTTGACCGAAAAGCAAGTTCTTGGGCCTGTTCTTGAGGTGTTGATTGAGACAATGCCAAGAGACAATTTGCTTTGCTCGGCATCCCTTGAACTCTTCGAATTCATCAGGAGGGAAAATATCAAAGACCTGATCAAGCATCTGGTGGTCAATCACCGAGAGCGCTTGCTGAGCCTGAACGAGATGGCGACCTTCCGAGACCTTGTTGCGAAATATGACGAAACTCAGGGCTATACCTCAAACATGGACTACTTCATTGAAGCTGAAGACGACCTGGGCCGCAGGCCTCCACCAAATTCTAGACTGATGGACCATATTACCGTGGACCCGAATGAGGAAGAGTACTGGAACACATCTGATCCAGAAGACGAAGGCGAGCAGCAGGGACGAACAAGCGAAAAGACACCAGCCACCAATGGCTCTGTCACACCCTCGAAACCACTGGTCGACTATCCCTCTGACGAAGAGGCTGATGATGCTGTGGACGCACAGAGTGAAGGTCAAACGAAGAAAGAGGAGCCTAGCGAAGTTTCTGATGCAGGAACAAGCCCCGCTGTCACGCCTCCCGAGCGCCTTTCTGAAAAGAGGCGACGAGAGGAGGAGGATGACGATGAACTTGGGAAGCTCATGCAGAATAAGCGGCGGAATAGCTCGGCGAGTGCTTCAAGCCCGAGCCCTACCGTAGGAGCCGTGAAAAGACGAAAATCTTTCACTACTGGTTCCGGAAACGGGACTCCCAAGAAGATCTCCATCAGCCTATCTCCGGCCCTCAAGACAGGCGGCGCCGGAAGATCTGACGAAGAATCTTAGTAGCCCTTATCTTTTCTTTCGGCGCTTCGGCATGGCAGCGGATCGGAACTTGTTTGATATGAGACATGTGGGAGCACCGAGCAATTCGGCAAAAGCCCCGCGTTACGAAGCTTTAGTTATTGGCAACAGGGTCAGTTGGCGGATGGCGTTACGACACAGTGATTTTAGTGGCAGCCTATAGCAGGTTAACTCGGGCGACACGGTGTGGATCAAGCATACAGCTATGCTGCTTACACGGCTTCAGAATCAGAGGCTCGCCTCCCAGATCAATCGAGATGAATGTCTGTGGACATGCGTTCCAGGCAGAGAGACTGGGTGGGCTTGAGCAGTTCTGAGAGCAACACTGGTCAAAGGCAGGGAGGGACTGTTGAGATTGTGAGTAAGAATGCCCGACTGTAACATACAAGGGTTGCTGTCCGTAGAAAGCTCCCGTCAGGGGGTTTCGTGGTTCCGGTGTCCGGCTGCGGTTGATAGCGAGTGTCGAGAAGCCCATAAATGGACAGATGAAAGCCGAATCCTGTGCTTAAATTGAACGTGATATTGTATGTTTCACAAGACTCATTCTATTTGTAAATCGTTCACACTTTTTCGTGTTGTCATGGACTTGCTCATTAAAGCATCTTGATTTGAACCAACCAACCATGATTAACCCTTCTTCAAAAAAATCCCTCTAATTTTATTCGACATTTCCTCTATTCATGTTCGCTTTGTCTCATAAATCTCGACATGACATATTCGTATCCTGTTCGGTCCCTCAGCGTCAAATCATACCTTTCTAAACTGTCGTGACCATGCCTCATAACCGAATATCATCTGCTGCGTAATGTTGCGAGGTGTCCGCTCCATCGCAGCCACGAAGTCTGCCATGGCAAGTTCCAACGCGACAGTTCCTTCCTCGGCACCCTCGTACCGGTCTTGGAGCGCATCTCCCGCCTCGTCGCAGATGGCTTTAATCTCAGCGCCGGAGTAGCCCTCGGCCAAACGGGCCAGCTCCTGAATGTCAACGTCAGACGCAAGCTTGCGCTCGCGGAGGTGTACGTTGAAGACTGCTTCCCGCGCGGCCAAATCGGGTGGACCGACGTAAAGTACCTTGTCGAAACGGCCAGGACGCATAAGGGCCGGGTCGATGGATTCAGGTCGGTTCGTAGCGGCGAGGATGAGTACGCCGTTGAGGGTTTCAAAGCCGTCCATCTCGGTCAGCAGCGTTGTGAGCATGTTGACGGCACCGGTGCTGCGGGATGCTGAGGCGCCTCCGGGGCCCCCGGAGCGCTGGCCGCCGATGGAGTCAATCTCGTCGAAGAATATGATGGAGGGCGCGGCGGCGCGGGCGCGCTCGAAGAGGTTCCGTACGGCGCGCTCCGATTCACCTACGTACATGTTGAGCAGCTCGGCACCCTTGACAGCGAAGAAGTTGAAAGACGACTCGGTGGCCATGGCCTGCGCTGACAGCGTCTTGGAGCAACCAGGAGGCCCGTAGAGGAGGAGACCCTTGGGAGGGTTGGGGATGACCTTGCGAAATTCCGGGTTCGTGTTCTAAGGAACAGGGATGTCAGCCATTGCACGATAACAAAGGTGTGACAACTAACTTTTGCATTTCTGATCATACGCGAGAGCACCTTTTTCAGGCTTTCCTGGCCTCCAACATCCTGCCAATGGATTGTGGGGGGTTTGAGATTGATATCATGCATGGCAGTCGGGCGCGAGACTCGTAGAGCCTGCGCCAGGTCTTCTTTCGTAAGGAAACGCTTGTCCGCCGCAACCTCAGCATCTTCTCCCTCGTCTAGCCTCTTCTCGAGGATGTCACTGGCATTGGCCACCAAGTCACGAAGGTCAGTTCCGTTGTAAGCGTGCGTCTTCTGCGCAATATCCCACAAGTAGGCTTGCTTTTCTTCGGCGCGGATTGGGGGATCCAAAAACTCGAGAATCTCGAGGCGCTCCGCGGCCCGGGGAATGGGAAGAGCAATATTCTTCTGCAGCCGCGATCCCTTTTGCAGCTTCGGTGGGATATCGGTCATGTAATCGGAGCATGTGGCGACCACGACGAGTTGGGGTAGGGCGTTGTTCTCCTGAGCTAGTTCTGATAAGGCGTCGAGCTCTTCCCCGATGGCATCGATGACAGCGGACCGGTTCGAACGCTCTTTGTCTATGAGCTCCTCTAAAGCGTCGATGAGAATAATGCTTGGCTGTTGTTGACGGGCTTGTTGAAACGTCTCGCGTATAGTTGACAGCTTATCTGTGTGTTGGATCCAGAAAGTGCGGCCCCAGCCTATTGCCGCTATCCGCTGCAGAATGAAAGTTTTGCCGGTTCCTCGCCCACCGTGAATCACGAGGCCGCAAGATCTTCGCGGGGACTTAACCCAGAAGGGGCGGGTGAAGCCCTTGAGGAACTGGTTCAAGATCTTGGTCTGGGAAGTTAGGCCGGGCACGTTCTCGATACGTAAATCGACACCAGGGATAATTTCCTGCACTGGTTCGACCTTCTCTCCATCTTTCAGGATTTGCAACTTGGTGGACGACAACTTGAGGCGCGCAACGTTGGCTGTCTGAGAGTTGACGGATACGACCTTGAAGGAGCGGCGGAGCTTGCCGGTGCTGATGCCCTCGAAGACCATGCCAGGAAAGATGAGTTCCGCCCGGTCTGAACAACTTTTAGCAAGATATAGCATAGCGCAGGGACGACGCATGATGTGAGCATACCGAGAGCTTCAGTAATAGGATATTCCCACGAGGGCGCATATACGGATTGCGGCTCCATTTCCGCCTCGCCGACATTCTCCACGGCAATCACCTCAGCGTCCGGCACCGCCTCTCCGCTCAGGCTCAGGCGCACCTGGTCGCCAACTTTGAAGCCGCCAGCCTCCTGGAGGGCGCGGGACATCATGACGATGTTGGGGCTCAGGTTGGTGCCCGGTAGCACCCAGAGCGCGGCCTCGCGCCTGGCGGGCTGCTCGCTGTCCAGGCGCTCGATGATACAGTGCCGCGCATTCTCGAGGTTCCCTGCCAGGGATATGTACGAATCCTTGCTAACGTAGACGCGCGCAGCGCCCGCGAGACTCGCCTTCTCGAGACTGGGGTTGGCGAGCGGACGCACCTTGGCGTCGATGCTCTTTTTGACCATGATGGTGATATGGGATGAGAATCTACCGAGCAAACAGGAAATCAATTATGAGCGTATCCGAGTATGGATTGAATGGGTTGGTCTCGTCTTACATGAACCCGATACCTTGGCAACGACGGCGTTAAATAAAAGCAAAGAGAAAGATTAAAGAGAGGACAGGAGGGCGAGGAGGAAGACTGCTGGACTGAAGAGGAAGTGAGGTAGGTAGGTGGGTGAAAACTCAATTAACTGTAACGCAAGTGTCAATAACAAGTTTTCATCCTGTGATTACTTTTCCTACCCGTAAAGGTAGGCAGGAGAGAGAAAAAGCAGGAGGTTGTTTATAATAAATATAACTTCTCAAAAGCACCGTGGTGTTGATTCACCAGCTGGCCCAACAGC
Source organism: Paramyrothecium roridum (assembly GCA_003012165.1). Classification (NCBI taxonomy): domain Eukaryota; kingdom Fungi; phylum Ascomycota; class Sordariomycetes; order Hypocreales; family Stachybotryaceae; genus Paramyrothecium; species Paramyrothecium roridum. The sequence goes on from PXOD01001010.1 coordinate 18,070, forward strand.
TTTTTCTGACTCACTTTTGTGGTTTACACTTTTCTTTGCCTGCAAATCGTGAACCGCATCTTCGAATGGAATACCTTAGACGTTGCAAATGTTTCTCCACGCTGTTGGACCCCTCAGCCAATCACAATATTTGATGGCCTCCGCCCTACTCCGTATACAGTAGTCTGTCTATGTTCCACAATTTCTTTATACCAGAGCAGACCAGGGCCGTCCTTGATTCGAAGCTTCCGCCCATAACTTCCCGAATCCATCGCCCATCAAGAGCCATCGCACTCTATCCCTTCGCTCCACCTCGATGCCTCCAGCTGCGCCGCCGCTGCCTGGATGAACTGCCCACGATGGCGCTGCCTTACGACTGCGCTGCCGCCGCCGCCGCCGCCGACGACGACGACTGGGCCGAGCGCTAGGTTCTTCTCGTGCTGTCCTGCACGCTACGCCGTCCCCGGAAACACCAGAAACAGCAGAGGTGGAAGCGACAGCAGTAGCAGCAGCAGCAATCACATCAGCGGCAATCAGAATCCGCAATGGCCACAGTTGAAGCGGAAGCCATCTCCCCTGGCTGATAGCCCCGTTAAAGAGGCATCCTTCGGTCTTGGGCAGCTTATCCGTCGAACCCCCCGTGCCGAACCACGTCAAACAACCCAATTGAACGCAACATCTGACGGAGCAGACAGTAGCTCTGCGCCGTTAGTGACTTCAGACCGGGGCCGCCTAATGCTCGTCCTGGACGGCCTCAGTCCCAATCTCAAGGCCAGCGACTTCCATCGTCTGCTCCCAAGCCAACTTTCCAGCTGGAGCGTCATCAAGCGTGGTACGACGACTTGATTCCTCTTCTATGCAGTTTGCTAACCCCTGTCAAGTCCAGCAGAAACGCTGCCCAAAGACCCTTGAGCCCCTCGGCCGCTACTACATCACCTTTACCTCGGAGAGCATGCTTTCGACCTATCGCGACAAGTTCCTTCGCCTGCACGGTCTCAACAAGCACAGGTTGCTCTTCGCCGACGAATTGCTCCCCGAAAAGTGGGAGCTGTCTGCGCCCTCGCATCTCCGTTCCGGATCCGACGACCTTGCCGAGGAAGCCAACACCCTGACCTTTGCGCCGGGCTCCTTGAACATAACAGCCCCACGACGCAGGCGCGCCGGCGTTCGTCGCAACTGGTGGGCGCAGCAGCTGGGCGCCCGCTTGGAGCAGTTCGGCTATGGGCCATCGCCACCAACGGTCATGCTTCACGTGCAGCCCCCTACGTTCACGGCGCGCGATATCGCCCATCTCATTCACGAGGACGGCTGTAACCGGGGCTGTCCATGGGATGTCTGTGAACCGCTCCCACTTGCCACGGCGGAGGAATCCAACGAGGCCACGGCTACCGAGGAGTTAGATGGGCAGCGGCTGAATTCGGGGCTTAGTCTTGCTCCCAAGGGCATTCCTGAGCACCAGCATGACCAGGACGTGGGAGAAACACCGACCGAGTTGAACGAGTACGACGACATACTTTACGGAGACGATAGCGAAACTGGTAAATCAAACAAAAGTGGACCGCCCATCAATTATATCTTGAGGGAGAGGCAAAGGAGCCGCTTCATTGTTGTTTGTGCAGATGAGGGGGAGGCATACAGGTTTCAACGGAACTGGAACCAGCGCATGTTGACGGGAATGCCAGAGCACGACGCTGGGCCGAGCCTGGTTCATGCTTCTAGAATAAACTGGTAGTCAATCAAAGTACATTCTCTTTGGCCTTTCTCCGCGCTTCTGAACTCCCTAATACACGTATCGCGTCAACACGCTGGCAATTAACTTGTTGGGACTCGATTCGTAACCCTACATCCCCCATCGCGCATATGCTTGTGAAGAAAGCCCCCGCCCCTCCGCTTGCCCCTCCGCGGCACCGCCTTGGGCCTCGCGAAAGCTTCTGACGAACCATTCTCGCGTCCCAGCTGACAAGCACCTCTTTCATCGGCGGCCGCTGTGGGCAAGGGGCGAGAAATCGTAACCCAGATGAAACCCCCAAACTCCGAACCATTATTTGCTGTTCTAAGGAAAACAGAGAGGCAACAGAAGCCACGATACAGCAGGAAAAAAAAAGAACGCGAGTCGCATGACTCCTTGCATACGGCCCTTACACAGGGCGAAAGCGAGCGCTGTCTTGCCCTTCGGTCCACCATATAACCTTCCTCCAGGTGTAGCGCATTTAGCAAATCCCGCTCTGCTTCTTAGCAGCACTTGCTTCCGGCACCGCCCTCGCCCTTGTCACCGACGTTGACACCAGCGCCCGAGGGCTGATCGTTCTTGGAGCTGTCGACGAGTCGCTTCTTGATGTCGGCTGCGAGACTGTAGAAGGCCTTGTCGATGTTGATGTTGCTTTTGGCTGAGACCTCCATGAAGGGGATGCCCAGCTCATCGGCGAGGGCCTGACCCTGTTCCGTGGAAACGACACGCTTGTCCTCCCAGTCGCACTTGTTGCCGATCAAGATCTTGTTGACGCCTTCGGTAGCATGTTGCTGTACATTCTCAAACCATGTGCGAATATCTACAGTAGTTTAAGTGGTCAGCTCGGTCATGGACGTAGACATAAGTCGCTGTTTCGAGCGGTCAAAATGCAATGTGGTAGGAGGATTGCGACGGGTCTAGTCGTCTCGTCTCCGAATGCATTGTGGAGGTAGCCCACTCTCGACGGAGTATTGACGGGGTCAGCAGTGATTTGGGTGGTACGCACTGTTGAATGATCGCTCATCGGTGACATCGTAAACTAGCAGAATACCCATGGCGCCTCGGTAGTAGGCGGTGGTGATCGTACGGAAGCGCTCCTGGCCGGCTGTGTCCCAGATCTGCAGCTTGACGCGCTTGCCGTCCAGCTCAATCGTCCTGATCTTGAAGTCGATGCCGATAGTGGTAATGAAGGACGGGGTGAAGGAGTCCTCGCTGAAGCGCAGGAGGCAGCATGACTTGCCAACACCGGAGTCACCGATGAGGAGCAGCTTGATCTATAGAGGGGATCGTCAGCAACGACACGACTGTTGAGAAGCAGAAATGTGGCCATTGTTGGGGCTAATGCCGGGGCCATATCAGCCAGCGCCGCTTCGCAGCACAAGCGTCAAACCGCGACTCAAGCGTCGAATGACGGAAAATGTGAAGCCTGATGCATATGACGACGAGGCAGAGGAAGCGGAAGCGGTTCTTGCCCGCCCGAGGAGATAAGGGGCCGTGAGGATGCGTACCAGGAAGTCGTAGTTGCGATTACTCGACATGTTGGGCGACGGTGACTACGGACGATCAATTCAATATCGGAGGGTGCGAAGTTGCGGGATTCGATGGACAGATTGGAGGCCGGGATTTCGAGGTCTGGGTCCGGGTTCTGGCCGAGGAACGGAATGAGGATGGAGGAGATGCAAGCAACTGGAAGACCAAGCAAGGAGCGAGAGAGATGGCCGAAGGAGAGACGTGACTCGCAAAAGGGGTACCCGGGAGGTACCGCGCGAGCCTCCACGCTTCGCGGGGCAGTTGGTGGCTTCCGCCGCGCCACAGAGGTACGCTAGTGGTATTGGAGACCTGGATGGGAATTCTAGCGGGCACTGCCTGAAACCCCGTGCCTTGTGGCTCGACGAATCAACGGCGAGTCGCAGCCCAATACACACGTCAACGTCTCGCCTCTCCGCCATTGCCTACCTGTACTTTGCATCCAGGAGGACTTTGCGCTATTTTTAAGGTACCTGAACCAAGCCTCTTGCCTTCTAGTCCAGGGTCCAGTTGAGGCAAGGTAAGGTAAGACGAAATGGTCTTGTGACGCATTGCCAGGCTACGGTATATTGCCATACCTTAGTACTGGACCGCCTGATTTCAACAAGCGACTCAAAAAAGAGCGCGCCAGGTCAGTTTCAGCGACGAAGAACCTTTTTCCCCAATTTTTTCTTGGATATTTTCAACTGCTGCTTGTCGCATCACCGTTCCGTTCGATATCAAGGCCCGGCCGACAAACTTGTCTTGATTCATGTTGATGTCGAACGCCACAATTGATTGGCATACCGTAAACTTGGCACCGTGTTCGCCTTGAGCTAAATGATTACCCCTCGTGGCCAAGCCAGTGATGTCAATTAGTAAGGTCATCGACTTATCCGGCCAGGACCAAGGAAGAGTGTTCATTTACTTAAGACGAGATGGATCAATCGCTACATTTCTAGCATCCGGTGCCAAGAAAAGGGACAACAAGAAGAGAAAAAAGTTGCTTGGCCCGGGTGGCCCATATGCAAAAACAATCCACCTGGTGTTGCTCACCCCAGCAGCATGGGCTTACTTCTGGCGAGTCAAAGTGATATACACCAACTACAGGCCAATCCCCGCGTTGCCTTCCATACAGAAGCAGAGCCTTGGATGACGCTGAGGATTTTGGCAATAGGGTTTCGCTTTGTCTCATACTCTGCATCACTTGTCTCACGCGCAATATTCTTCAATAGAGTATATACGCATGATTTCGGCAGGGCTCATAGAAAGACAGCTCCCATTTGAGTTTGTTGTCAAACGTGTTTACATGATGATCCCTGGACAAGGTCAGTATATTCCAACCAGGGATGTACGCAGACTTGGGGGCCGAAGATATGCCACCCCCCAGCGCTTACTGAACGAAATTGCGAATTTCGATGTTTATTGTGCTGGTTTTTCTTTTAACCGAGAGGCAGGATCAACTACTTCGAATGTGTTCTTCACTTGCTTAACCTCACTTGCTAGCAAGACGAGGCAGGCCTTACCGCGGATCATCGATAATACCTATTGCCAAAATGAGGAATGTTTGAGCGTCGAGACGGCTTCGCATCTCCTTACTGTCAACATTCCAAGTATGAGGCTCTACAACGTGTATTGGTTCATGGTGCAATACGCAAGGGTAGGTAGTTCCACTAGTCCTACGGTAACACTAATTTATCTAAAATGATGGAAACATCCAACACACGACTAATATACATGTAGCATAGGTTGCCAACACATGACTTGACCTTACCAAGTATTCGGGCAAAAGCCAGTCAAGTGGAATATATATCATCTTGTGAATTATACCCATTGCGACGCAATACGTTGTGACCTTGTAGAAACCTGGATGGGCAGCAAAGGCTTCGTATATAGGTTGGGCTTTCCCTCCATATAGAGCTTTTTGGCTTCGAAGTTTGTCAGGGCCTTTTAGCGGTAACTTCTTTAGAACTTGGAACGCTGTGTATACACGTAGAAAGCTGGTTGGCCTGACGCTTGTCTTGAGGCACTGTATTCACTCGAAGATACTGAGCGTGTCATATAGGCCATTGTACTTGGCAACAGTCTCATATTCGAAGACGCGAGGTGAACCGGGAGGGCCTGATTGTCTCGTAAGAGCTTCAGATGCCTAAGAGGTCATTGGCGGTGAAGCTCCTTTTCATCACCAAAACAGTAAGACAGTTAACCCCAAATTCCTCTGAGCCCCGAAGAAAACAGCCAAGAAGTTTTTCACCGGGATTTTTTCAAGAGAATGTTTGAGCTCATAGTAGCGACGACAATTGGTCCGTAACGTCCTGGCTCGAGATACTTCGGAAACCCAAGAAAGTCGACCCCATGAACGGTCTAGTGGCCACAGTCGTAAGCGAGGGTCCCCAGAGCTCTTCATCTGTAATACAGCCAAGTTTGTCTGTGCCTCGCGAAGACGTTTATTGATATACTTCGTAGTGTAAGAGCTTGTGCATAAAAAGAGTAGGGAAAGGATTGTAAGTATATTTAAAATATATATAATCTGGCCAATGAAAGACTATACTAGAAAACTTTTGTTGATACTTAGGTCGCATGTAAAAAAACTGGACCTGGTGACGAACTCACTATCTAAACCTATATCGGAGCAGGAGAATCGCCGGCAATTAGTCACAGCAAGGAGCTACTGAAGCTAGGCAACTATCTGGCCCGGAACATGTCGACATCGTGGCAGATAGCCGTGAGGCAAATAATGGAAATTGGATCGTCATCGTAATGATAGCCCTCCTACTGGAATAATAAACACGGTGCGACGGAAACCAAGCGAATGAGCTCTTGTGTTGAGAACAGTGGACACAAAATGCAGGTGGCAATCACTGAAGCACAATGATATACTGCTTCACCGTTGCCCGATTTTCGCGCTCCTGAAAGTAAGAGACTCCCGAATCCTACAAGGGAGAGTCTGAAGCGAGAGCAAGAATAAAAGCTCAAAGGAACTTGGACTGGGCGGATTAGAAGTCATGAATGTGATGCACGAGTACTGCAAATGCAATTAGATCCTAGTCGTGAAGTGTTCCCTGCAAGAGCCACCCAGAGTGCGACTTTAAAACCACAAAAGACTAATAATAAAATGGATATGCCGAGCTTCATTCTGTAGAAGCATGTATCCTACTTGAAGCCTAGTATCGTTGTTTGCCTTCATCTGCGCAGGGTGAGGCAAGAGCTGTGTATATAGCACATTATACGCCAGATGGAGGATTCGACAGCAGGCAAGGTGGGCTGTTTACCGAAAAGGATGAGTGATCAAATGGTGGCTATTGTGGATGAGAGAATGATTGAGCAGAACTTGTCATCTTTCCCCCTCGATTGGGACAGAAGAATTGTTGTGCAGCGCCACGAGGCCTCTTCGTTCATGCATGCATTCTTGATCCTGGGAAATTAGGGCTGAACTTGTCAGGCAGGATCCGAAACTGCCGACATGAGAAAACCCCCTAGATTCGCCGTTCTCCTTTCAGCGAGCTGGTCTGCTGGATTTGGCCCCAGCCCTTGTCTCTAAGCCCGTACGATATCGTGATGTTTCTGCTGTGCGCTCTATGCGAGTTCGTGGTCGATATGCAATCTCTAGGTTTGGTTGAAGACCGTTGGTTCAGGCATGAAACAGCTCAAAGGAACAAGCATTGCGACTTGGCAGGCGCACGGCAGTCCAGCTGGACAAGGATTGCGAAAAAAGACGTGGACTAGGATCAAGGTCCTGATGGAGCCGCTGGGAGTCCTAGGTCAGATCTGCCAGCACCAATATAGCAGGTGACGGCAATAATTTGCCTGCCGTGGTGAGAAGCGCCTTTAACCAACCGCGGGCCTTAAATGATGAGCAACATATTCTGGATCTTTCGCCCTGGGCGCGGATATGACTGTAATGCGCAACCATGCTAGCGTCAATGCCGTCCATTTCGCCGGCTCAAATACAGCGACAACAGCGATAACGGGAAAGCAAGCAATATCTTAGGACGCTAGATGCATCCGAACTTTACTGCTAAAGGCACGTCATGAAATGCATGCAGCAGGCCATCACTCCCGGAAGCACGGCGCAAAATGCATATGATGGTTCGGATGTATGTGTTGCAACATCCACTGAGAAGGTCTATATGTCAGGGGTTTGGGGCCTTCGGTTGCGCTTCCGTAACAGGCTCGGCCCAGTAATATACCTACCTTACGGCACGTCCCAACGATAGCATTGACGCCTGATCCTCTTCCTCACGGCATTACTTGTGGGAACTCTGGGTCCAGGACGACTGCCAAGGTCCCCCCTGTCTGCCACATGGCGACGGGACCGTCAGCTAGGCTGAGACGCAGGCCAAACCTTTTTGTCCAAGAAGTCCTACCTGGTGGTCTGCTATCTGCTTCCGGTAGGGTACTGGTACCGGTACCGGTATCGGTACAGGGACAGGGACGGAGGCTGGGGTTGGAAAGGGAGTATCGTGATTACATTTTCCGTTACGAGTGGCTGTAGGGCTGTGTATTCCCAGCAATCTTCTGGGCTTCGCCACGCTTCACCTCGTTATGCGTCCTACGCTCGTGTAATGGAGGCACACATGCCAGCTCGATGAGGCGTTAGCAGGCTCGGTGTAAGTCCATGGTGAGACTGGCTGCCAATAGGAGGGTGGTTGCGAATCCTACAACGAGGAATGTTTCCATTCTTGGGGAGGGGGCATGTCACCAAACGCTGTTTCGTTTGGGTGCCGTCCCGGCCCTTTCCATGACGTGCATGAGCCGCCGACTTGTTCCTTGGCCAGGTTTTGATACTATGGTAGAAGTCATGGGAAAACAAGGGAAGTAAAATTGCTATGCAGTACCTCGGTTTGATCTACAGAGTACCTAGACCTCACCTTAGGGGGCCTTAATCTAGCCCACCTTACCTAAGGTACCTAAGGCAGTGTCTACCTTACCTATGTCTGTCCAATACCTTTGACCTCCAAGGTTCTTATTGGAAAGAACCTGGGAGCAGTCCTGCTGCACGCACTCTACCACATCAAGTTTAGTCTTCCGAGGCAAGGTAAGGCAAGGTACCGGTATCTGAGTTTAGGCAACTGCACCATGGGACGAGACTGCTCCATCGGACGGAGAGACTCGATAGCAAGTGGAAAAATAAATAATAATAAAAATACTCTCGCCACTCGTCGTGCTCAGCCCTAAGGTACTGAGAAAATGGGACTCGGCGCATTGTAAAGTGGACAAGCGCCGATGTCTCAGGGAGCTTATTCACCCATTGCAAGGCTCTGTAAGCTAGACCTAAGCACGGTCTATTACGTTGGAACGTCGCGCTTCGTCACCGTCGTCACTTGGTACTCCGACTCTGGATGAGAGACTCTGAATAACTGACCTTACCTTAGCAATCAACCTAGGACGATGCCCTTTCCTTTCCCCCAACCAATGCATGCCGTCACAAGCAACCCGTCGGATGCGTGCGCAACCCCCCCCCCCCCCCCCCCCCCGGGCCCGCAGCAAGTTCCTGTACAACATGCATAAC
>PXOD01001012.1:0-20768 GCA_003012165.1 Paramyrothecium roridum
AAAAAAAAAAAAAAAAAGGCTACGAAAAAGGAGTATCATGAAATTGATGGCCTTTGCTGCGCAGATCTCCTTTCTCCTTTCATCAAGCAGCGCAAAAGATTCCCTAGAGCCGCAAGGTATCCACCAAAGGACATTACTAGTCCTTACCGCTTATAATGCTATGTCTTCCCTCAAAACATATTAGACCTACTACATAACATACATCATGCTGGATTTATGCCTAAATCTCTCGCACTCAACTTCGGTGCAAGCCCAATAAGGCGGGCTTGTCAGCACAATAGTCAAGTCGCCGCGGTTCACGCTTAGAGCCGTCGAAGCGACTCTGGCTTACCAGTTGCGATGCGCCCTAAATGCTGAGTCTTGAAATGCTCGGTCGAGAATGCCTTCCCAAATAGCAACAGCAACGGGCTCAGCTTGAGGGCTGTTCTCATCGAGTTGGTGTTTGCGTGGTGGGCTGCAGAAAAACCTCCCTGGAAACATATTTTCTGTGCAACTCAGGTATCTGAGGTAAAATAGGAGCAAAAACAGACTGAAGCTTGCGTGCACAGCTCTAAATCTCCCCGCCCACTGCAAGTTTCTGTGCGCGTTTGGACAGAGTGAGTTTCAAGGGCCGATTTTCTTTTAGGCGTCTATTTTGATCAGGGATACGTCAAAGTTGAGGTTCGCAATGCAAGTGTAAGTTCGGCACTGTCACTGTCCAAACCTGCCGTGGGTCTTGCGCAAGACATATCTAGCTTCTAGGCCACAAGGCAAGTTCGTTAAAACGTGATACGAAATGACAATCCTGTCTTTAATAGACAGTGTACTCAGTCTTCGAATTTGATTCGAAGCGATAACTTAAAAATATGCTTATCAGGTGATCCAATTGTCGAGCGGAAGATAGAGACATTGGCATAGTCAATAGAATCAAAACCAATAGCATAAGGAAGCTCCGAGTCAGGTTTTGTCATTGGCCACATTCAATCATCACCGTACAAGGCAATGGTATGCCAGCAAGGATATCCCCTACGTGTAAGACATCATAACGGGCTTTTGATGATCAATTCTCTTATGTAAATGTCAAAATGTCCATCTGGAGGATTTTTCATTGTTTGAGGCTCTCGCGAAGTTTCAATTCTGGATAGAGACAGTGCTCACAAAAGCATGTGGCTCCACCTTTTTTGGACCGCAGTGCTCAATATTTTGGCTACACAGAATCAGCAAGTAGAGCGCTTCTCCCACTCCATCGACGCGATGATAAAACCACCGGCACCGCGAAGATCATTCTGCCTCAAGCCAATGCTGGCATAGTACTGCAAAAGGTTAGAGAAATATGGAACATTTAAACTTTTCGAAACTCTTACCTCAAAGGTTGCATTGCTGCCAAGGCTTCCGACCATAACAGTATCCTCCCAGTTGATGGTGCCGTTGTCGTTGTAAGTCACAAACAAATCAATCATGGCAGCGTACGCCTTCTTCGCAACACCTGCGAAATCTGCCTTGTTGAGGATACCGCGGTTAAGACCACGCAGCCAGCCAAAGGTGAACATGACACTGGCGCTTGATTCGAGGTAGTTGCCCTTGACATCTTCGTAGCGTTTCTCCATAACGTTCCACCAGCCACCCTTTTCGTCTTGCGCGTTCTTCAAGCCCTCGGCTAGGCCGACAAAGTAGCCAGTAAGCCTCTCACGGCCGGGGTGCTCCTTGGGCAGAAGGTCAATGACTTCGAGAAGGGCCATGAAATACCAGCCCATAGCCCGCCCCCAAGCCAGAGGGGCAGCGCCGGTCACAGGGTCGGCCCAGATAGCTTTCTTGCTTTCGTCGTAACCGTGAACCAAGAGGTTGTCCTCTCGGCGAGTTCGCGCATCAATCGTGTCAAATTGGAGGACGATATCATCCCACGCAGTCTGGTTGTCAGGCTGAAACAGAGAGACGTACTTGGCATAGAAGCTGTCGGCCATGTAAATACCGTCTAGCCACATCTGATTGGGGTATGAAGGATCACGGTGCCAGAAGCCTCCAGTTGGGGTTCGTGGGTGCGAGTCAAGAGTACCCTTGATGGCGTCGGCAGCCTTTTTGAACTTTTCTTCACCAGTTTTTTCATACCACCAGAGAATATTGTTACCGAAACGATAAGGATCAAGAGAATGGAAAGAATGGTTGAAGCCATCGATGGTGCCATCCTCCAGAACGACTTGGTCGACCAACCCCCGGTAAAAGTTGTAGAGCGTCTCATTGCCCTTCCAGTCATACATGTTCTCAAAAGACGTGTATAACGTGGCCTCGTCGTAGTGAAAGTCGGCGTCAACTCCAAAGCTGATCATGGAGTCAGTCATCCATTGCGCAAATGACCGCTTTGCGGACGGGAGCGCAGCCGACGTGGCGGTGAGCACTGCGATGAGCGGGAAAGACTTCATGATTGTTGAATGCCCAAATGACCAACCTGGTGGCTAGACAAACAAATATGCGGCCTCAATCCGGTCCGTTGCCTCTTATAGATCTGAGAAGTTCTCCAAGGTATCCTGCGTCCAGGCACTATTACTATGTCAAAGAAGCCAGCCTATCATAGGACACTGTCGGACTATTGAAATCACGGCTACCCCATGTCGCACTCATGGAAAAACATAACCCGTTACCCGATCGGCAATGAACCCAGCCCTTCAATTAGCATCATCGCATAACCTTTTGCCGAGGGAAGGCAGCGTGTGGGGTATTATCCGTCGGATTGTGGACTTGGCGTTGAAATCGGCATGACAACCTTTGAGAAAGTGGCCTGCAAGTAGTGGTATTTTAGGCTAAAGGCAATTAAGGTGGAGAAGTATGAAGATCCCTTGAGATACTCGTGTTAACTTGAAGAAGCCTACCGAAATGATAGACACCACTTCCGAAAACAGAGAATATCTCGCTGAGGAAAGATCTTCGTGTTCGAAGTATGCGGCACACGTTACTCGCTTGTACAACATGTTCCCGCATGGCAATCATAAGAAATGGGGGGTTACGGTTGAGAATTGGCTTAACTCTTTTGTCCCATCATTTTCTTGGTATTGGAGAAAGGATTCATGCTCCCCATGTCTAGCAGGAGACTAGTGGGTCAGTCAACTTCAGCCGGTGGAAGAACCTGCCATCGTAGACTTTCCACCAATGAGGCGTCATTGCCATTACCCAGGTTCGGCAACGCTAGCCCGAGGCAAGATCTTGTATGCTTTAAGCATTCAAGATCCAATTGCGTGAGAGAAAGTCCTAGGATTGTTTTGTACTCTACCGGCGACCTAATCCATCCTTCCGTAAGTTGAGATGATTTTTTAGTGCAAACATCCGGCTAAAATTGAAATGTTCTGGTTTTGCCTTTGGTTAGTGCATTTTATCTCCAGATTAGTTATGTCCATGAGTACCGAAAGCCATGCAAGTTGGAGGTCCTCCCGCAACTGTCTTGTCAGCGCCCACATACCTCTGACACATAGTGAACTCTGATTATAGACACGTAATGGGTCTTAATCAACAAGCCTCTCTTTTCTCTATATTTCTTAGCTTACTCGTATCATTCGGTGTCTTCTAAGTCTGATTCGGTCGGTTTTTTTGTACGCTACCACTTTCTGCGACGGCCAGACCTAAGCCTGGGTCTAGGGTAGGCGGTTTGAGTTTTCAGTAAGGAGTGGGATTATCTTTTAAGCTAATACCACAGGCCTGTCACTGATCTATAAGACTTTATCTACTGTATTCCGTCCCCTTACTGTGTTCTAGATGTTTTATGAGGTGGTAGTCTGCATGTACTCTATATTACACAACACCGAGTGTTTTCTTGCTTCATAGAGTTATTGAAAAGGTTGAGCAGTTGACTTACATATTTTTGTTTGTCCTGGTCCCTGGTTTAAGCAAGACAACCTCTGTTTACTATCCCCTATTCTCATTACTTCTACTGTCACTGAACTTGTTTCACTTTCAAGGGAAAATCGAAAACCCCAGAACTCATACTTTTGACATCAGGATGTAGTAAGAAGATGAGAAGAAGAAGAAAGACAATCGAAATCATGTCAGCAGCGCTTCTTTATATGGAGGGACTGTTGTCTCCTCCTTGGTGTCGAAATAACAACTTCAGAGCTGCTCCAACTTCATATTGTGTACGTCAATGCGAACTGAGGGCTCATTGTGACAGTACTTTCCGACGCAACAAACGGGAGCCATGGTGGCAAAATCGTGGATTATGCAAGAAATTCTTGATTTGGTCACCCGAGCAGATTTTGTAACCATCATTTAGTAACAAAATCACAATATACACTTGATATCACAATGATCATCCCAGACGGACAACCATCGATGTGAAATCACGCGTGAGGGAAGCGGTCGTGTCGGCTGAGTTCACGATCAGTTCTATCTATTTGTGAGGTCTGATACCGTAAGTACGAACCAGGTCCTGATTAAGCGCGACCTCACTAGACTAAATTTTGGATGATGGCTTAATCACCCAATGGATTTCATGTCTAGGCAATGGAGAGGCACATCACTGTCCATGGATCATCATATAGTTGATATAAGGTAATCTAGTTGTTTCATCTTGCTTAAGCGTATGGCTTAGCCCAACACTTCATAGCTGCACTCATCATGATGGCTCGTCAAGACAGAAATACGCCTTTTCTCCATGCGAAGACTTCGTCGCTTTTATTACGTGCATGAATGAAACTTTTCCGAAGCTTCAGACGGACATTCTCAAAGGTTCCCGACCACAAAATCTCTAGTGGTGGTGCCCAGTGAGTCAAACGCCGAGGTGCTCACAGCCTAGCCATCATACTTCAAGAGTTTCACATGCTGAGTATAGTATGCGGGCTACTTTGAGAAACGGGACCAGATTTCAACATCACACACATACATACATATAGAGTCACAGCGGGCGTAAAAATAGGGCGCCAAAAGCAATCATTACAAACCTTAATCCTGTGCCGAAACTCAAGTCGAGAACAATCGATCGAAGGTCAAAACCCATGACCCATATATAGGGAAGTATAGTCCCGTGTTCGTAAACACTAGATGCCATTACGCTGTTAGATTGGCTACATGGTCACCGTTGGGAAGTTGTATATTGTTCTTGCACCATATGTTCTTGTGTTCTCTAGACGAAGATTCTGCAAGCTGTTGTATCTACACGATCCAGATTTTGATATAGTTTCATCATATAATATTTGCTCTTATGACCTCAAGGCCCTATTTCTGGAAACACGTCCTGAATTTTTGGTAGGGCACGTGTAACCTATAGACTTGATAAACGAACAAGTATTATCCCCCTCACTGCTACATCGTACTATTCGATCACCCAGGACCATAACTAAGTAAAGTATAAGAGTACTTGTCTTATCGTTGAATAATTTCTTAGGATGTATACGAATCATGAATGGTTAGCTTCACAGATCGTGACTCAACTCACCGGGCTACGAGTTTGGCGTTGCGCTGCCTGCTGGCCTACCAGTTCCTTGACTTGATAACTTTCTACCGTCTACTACTTGTTGCTACTGCCCCCTGCTTTTTTCAATCTTCTTACTTAGCCCAATATGTCTCTTGTTAAATTATTGTATTAATATTGATATTATCTATGTATTGGCATCCGGTAGAGTTCCACGCGATTGATCTGAGCTAGTTTGAGTGGAACAACTCGATGTATTTGGTGTGGTTACTCTATCACGTTGGAAGGCAGCACTTCGTCCTTCCAACGGATGGCAAGTACTTATCCTTGTTAAACGAATGTGAGTGACTTCCTGAGAGAGCTACGCGAGGCTGAGAGGAGCAGTTGACCTTCTACCGACAGATGATCTTGAAGGCATTTTGTGATGTATCACTTCTCGATACGTTAGTCAAATCTCGTTTCATCTACGGGCTATAGGACACCAGTCTCTTCTAAGCAGAAACCAGATTAACAGCCGGGTCTCTGACAAGACTGTATTGCTTAGATGATACAGATCTCGTGATACCTTCTGAATGATGCAAGTTATTGTTCAGAGCCGCGTGTTTGCTCTGTCCAGAAAAAGAGCTCCTCCATAAAAGTTGTAGCTACCGTTGCACCCTGGGCGCAAAACAACGGGCATACCTGCTCCTTGGAGAAACCCTATTTCGTCGTCCATCAGCACCGTTTTGCCCAGTGACGGCATGCGCGCCCTCCCCGGCTCCTATGATCGACCAAGTTGACAGTTTCAGAACTTCTGTCACGGGAACTTTTCTAAAAGCAAGGATATAGATCTGGAAGCCCCTCAACTTGAGGTCGAGATCAGTTTCATCGGCGGGTGCTTGGAGAAGCCCCAAGTTGATCTGGATATCGTGGCTGGAGTCGGCTAGGTCATTTTGACGGTCTATACCGAAGAATAGATTCAAAGAGACTCACAGTCACCCTAATTGTCTAGTCAGACACCTACGAAGGAGAAAAGGCACCCATAGTATCCTGGCCTGCCGCGGCATGTACCAAGAGGCTTAAATTCTTATCGCTCTCGATTATCATCTGTGCTGTGTGAAACAAAACGTGGATCATTGTGTTATTATGACTATAATCCGAGGCAAGGTCGTAAGCATCAGGAATTAGCCCGAAGAAGGCGTACAATCTGTCTCGTGAGTCAAAAGCTCTTCTTATCTAGCCCTGGCCTTAACTACTTGTGACTTCTGCTCCACACTATCATACTATTGTAGCACAAAATACATGATGGGTTATCTCTGACGGAGTCGTCTTGCACGGTCCATGTTCTCTTATTAACTATAGCAACGAGACGACAACGCTCTACAACAGGGGCCTATCTACTCGCCGCTCTTCCCTTTAGGCCATAGCACGCGCCCGTCCGGACAAGACTTGAACCGATCCACCATGGGGCCGGGCACTTCGTCCTCGTGCTTGAAGCAGGCGGTCCTGTCCAGCGCCCACTTCTCCAGCTTAGACCAGTCGCGGCACATGCGCGTCTGACCGGAGCCAGTGCCGGGCGGGTCCTGGAAGCCAGCGTAGCGTGGCGTGTCGTCGGCGTTGCAAATGACGTCTTGCCGCAACTGGTCCAAGCAGTGCAGCGCGTGACTGAGGGCGATGTGATTTGGCTCGCCAAGCTCCGTGTACCTGACGTAGCGGAACAGAGTGCGCTGGGGTAGTAGAGGTTAGCGCGTTGTGTTCTGCTTGATGCCCTTCATTCGATGCCTTCGACATTGTTAGGGAATTAGAGTCGCAACGTACTAGGCAGTGCAAGTTATGGAAGCCTTGAAGTAAGTAGACCTCCTTGTTGCCGTCCCAAGGGAAAGGCAAAGCCCTTGGCAGCCCGGTCTCGTCGATGAACTGCTTCTCCAAGGCGACAACGCCCGGGTCGCCGCTGAGCTCCTCCCACAATTTGGTAGCGGCCGTGAGGTTGTCGCTGGTGTACTCGGTCGAATGATGAATCTTTATCGGAACTGTGCGCTCAAGTCCCGCTATCAGACTGTTAGCACCATGCCCTCGCCATGTGCTGCATAGGATCCCATGGAATGCTTCTCACCAAAATACGAGCCGCACTTGGGCTCAGACGACGGCAGCGGCTGTAACCGCAACACCAGGACCAGATTAACCACCAAGGACAATACCAGCACGAAAGTCAAGACGACCCAGGATATGAGCGAGAAGCCCATCGCCTCACTCCGCCGCTGGGGCCATGAAGTCGACGGAAGCGACTCCTCCTCGCTGTTGTTGTCCTTGAATCCCTCAGTAGATATCCGCCGGAGCGGCTCGTACTTTTCCGAAGACGATAGAGGACTCATGATGTCTTGCAAAAGAACAGATTGTGGAGAATAAGACTTTGTGAAGCAGGGTGCTCGGGGAGGTGAGGGAGGTGTGGGGGTGAAGGACGAAATTTGATGTATGAAGTGCACGAGTAGACAGGACAGACGAGTTGGTGGGCATCCCTGCTCAATTGCGTTGCATTGCCATCCAGGCCGGGCCGGGGTGTCGTCTAGGCGAGCTGGCAGCCACCACATCATGCGGCGTTTCTTCATATGCTAACTGTCAACCAGGTAGTACACGGGCCTTTCCAAATGGAGCCCAAAATGGGGCCCAAATTGTATTACTCTGACAATACGTATACTACAATGATTTTAAGCAATCCAAACTGTCGGCGGTGCGAGGTGCCACTCGTAGGTCTTTGCCTGAACTATTGAGCAGGATTCATTGACGCACATATCATGGTCTACAATACACCTATTAGCCAAGTTTGTAGCTTTGGCTTGTTCCTCTCCCTGGGCGAATTTAAGTTTCATATATGCCCAATGTCTAGAAAATGATCTGCTGGTTGCTCTGCGAAACTTGACTGAATGAAATATATTCATCTTCTACTCGAACGAATAACGTTATTGTTTTAAGGAGCGTAATGAACTATATTTGATATGCAGCCCACTTACTGGGCATCGACCCAGGACTGGTCAACCTGGGCAGGGTAGACAACAGCCTCGTCGGAGTCTACAGCAGTTCCCATTAGATTGAGAAAGTAAGCGTTGAGGCATTGGACTCACCGGCGCGCTTAGAGGCGTCAACCCACGACTGGTCGACCTGGGCGGGGTAGACGACAGCCTCGTCAGAATCTATATCCGGCATTAGATATACTCGCCACATCTCATAATATTGGGATATGAAATTCACCGGCGCGCTTCGTCGCATCAACCCACGACTGGTCAACTTGGGCGGGGTAGACGACGGCCTCGTCAGAATCTTGTCCGGCATTAGCTATGCTCGCTACATGTCGTAATCTTGGGATTTAAGACTCACCGGAGCGCTTGGAGGCATCAACCCAGGACTGGTCGACCTGAGCAGGGTAGACAACAGCCTCATCGGAGTCTACAGCAGTTCCCGTTAGGTTGAGAGAGCAAGCGCAGAGGTGTTAGACCTACCGGCACGCTTGGAAGCGTCGACCCAGGACTGGTCGACCTGGGCAGGGTAGACAACAGCCTCGTCAGAGTCTATCACGGGCAAGCAGTCAGATGAGTATTGACGTGGACCAAGTGGGAAAAGATCACTGCTCACCGGCGCGAATGGCTTTGGGGATAGCAGCACCGGCCACGGCGGTGACCGTGGCGAGCTGGGCAATGACGACGCTGAATTTCATTCTGATATTCGGGCGAGTTGTAAATGCTTCAAAGCGACAATGTTGAATTTCGACCAGCGGTTTGACAGGAAGATGAATAGAGCAAGTATTTCGAAAGTCTAGGAATGTTCTCACCTGATATGGATCGAGACAGACGAGATACAAGACGGGACCTACGAGTATACTGTTTTGCCGAACCCAGCATTTGATGTGCTCCTTGCACTGCCAAGTCGAGCACGACAAAGCCTATTGAGTATGGCTGCTTCTCCGATTGGCCTTCATCCTACCTTTGCCACGGAGACCTTTCCAATACGGGAAGCCAGTCTCTCTCGATTCGACCACGTTTACTCAGGTAGTACTCGCGTCGTTGCGACATATCCATGTTATCACGTCGTAGATACTACCTTGTGGGCGAATGCCAGCGTGGTATTGCATATACACCTGTGGAAATCGGTGCGATCATTGGACCCAGAACGAATGCTGGGCCCCCGCTACGTGCGTTACAATGCTGTCTCATCGCCAAACAACATCGAGTGGCCAAATGTGTTGGTCCTCAATTGTGACTGATGTGCTTCTTTCTCCTTTTTGGGACCGCTGGATGTTACTGCGTGCCAGATAAATGGTTGTATGGTATGCAGGGGCCTGTACAAAGGTGGCTCTCCAAAATTTGGCTTTCGTCCATCTAATTGGTCCGTCATGTTGAATTCTTGCGCAGTCCGCATGCTTTGTCTGGGTGGTCAACTCTTTCGAAGCGGAAAAGTCCGAGCTGCGTCGGACGATGGCCATGATGCAACCTATTCGGCAGTACATGGAGGGCGGGTCTCAGGGGAACAATTAGATCCACCAAATGTTGGTTTCCTAACATGTTCTTCCTTAATATTGATTAAATGTGAAGATAATCTAAAAGGACGATATCCAATTTCCACGTGGCTAAAGTAACTAAACTACTGATTTTTCCCTCTTAAAAGAAATTCGGTTCAGTGTCCGGTAAAAAAGCTACTGTAATGACAAGAGCGTCTTTGGACAAGAATCCGGGCATCGAGCAATCCAGCGAGGTAGCCTACGCCCAGATCCGTAGAGATCAGTCCTTGGATACTACCTTCCTAGTTCCTCCTGTAGTTCCCACTGCCGTACGTCTCTACAGCCTGACAACCAACCGCTTGCAAGCAAGTTGATTAATCCCGATAGAGAGCCGCATACTTGGCGTTCGAGTGAGACGGACGGACCGAGAGCGACCTCCCACACAGCCCTAAGAACAGTGACAAGGGTGGGCGGGGAATGTGTTGCCGTACAGGAGGGGGATTGGGACTTCGGTTCAGCAACTTTTCACCCAGGCATTAAAACAGTGACAAGGGTGGGCTTCTGCAGAACAGAAGGGGATTGGGACTTCGGCTCAGTGAATGCGAGCCTGTCACATTAGTGCATCGAGGAAGGCCGGATTCCCGGAATTCTGCACGGTGACTGGAGTCAATCACACAGCGTTGTCAAACATCACGCAGCGTGCTTACGTGGGTGGATCGCCAGTGATGAGCAGGTTCCTTTGTGTCTCTCTTCATCTATGACACTGTCTTTTCCGTCCCGTCCCGCACAACTTCCGCCGGTCATTCAAGCCCCTGGCCTGGTCCGTGTCACAACTGCTGTTGAGCCGCCGGAATTGTAGAAGTGTCAAATGCTTAATTCTCAGGCACCCCTTAGATTTGGGGCCGCCATTTATGTGACTGAAGTGTGCTAGATACATTTGAGGCTTGAATCATTTTCTGCTTCGGCATTTTACCTCTAGCTTAACACTAACGCCAGCCACCCCGGCTAAACTTGTGTTGCAATTGTTGCCCATAACTAGCTTAGGTGGCTCGCGGAGGAGCGGGAGGAAGCACTATTCCCTGGTCCGGGCGGGCCGCGTGGAAGCTAGGGCGATTGACTACCGTTTTGACTCGAAGGATTCAAACGCTGCGAGGCGGTGGGGTGGCGGATCTGATCCCCTGTCACCTCACATCTGTGCCAATGCCAAGTTGCAGCATGAATTACAGCGCTACTTAGACTCTTTCTAGCCATGATGATGTCCATGCCCATCCGGTGTCTCGAGGAAGCCCCGCAGATCGCTCACCCTGTGCATCTCGGCCCACTGCTTGATCTGGTCGTAATCCCGGCAAACGCGGAGGTTGTCCCAGCCGGTGACCCCGCCGAGTTCGGGATCCACCGGCTCCAGCGTGACATCGCCAGCACACATGAGGGTTTGACGCAGGTAGTCGAAGCAGTGCCGCATGTGAGCAAAACCGCCCTCGCCTCGCCTATGCCGTTGGTTGTGATTGTGCTCGTCCTGTCCGTTCTCGTCATCGCGTGAGTCAGTGTAGTAACTCTGGTGGATCGACCACTGCACCGCATCGTCAGCGTCCCTTCGGCAGAATACGAGCAGGAAGAACAAAAACGGAAGAAAAATGCAGAGCTGCAGTAGCATTGTCGACTGAGCCGCCCCAGTAAGTGAAAGGAAGGGGGCCTTACCAAGCAGTGAAGCTGGTGAACAACTGACAAGGTGTACACCTTGTGGCTCTTATCGGGCCATTGGACGGAACCCTGTCCGACTGGCAGCAGCTATCGCATTAGCCAAGGTTTACGTGAAGCCCGAGAGGCAACTGCACAAAGTAGAAAGAAGAAAAACTTACGAGGGACGATGTCTTCCCAGGCGTCTACGGTGGCCTGATTGTGGAACGGGTCCTCGCCAAAGGTGCGGTTGTACTTGAACGGCTTCTCGACGACGGTAAAGGCCAGGTCGATGGGCGGTGCGCTCACGGCGGGCGAGCTCGGCTGCTGCAGCGTCTCAACCGCGCAGGCGGGCCCAGATCGCGACCTCGAGCCGGTGCCGGCGCCTACGAGCACGCCGAGGACAAAGACGGAGAGCCCAGCGAGGCCGAGTAGGCTTCCGCGCAGGAGACGCACGCTGGGTCTGGCCGTCGTGGAATCTTGCCGCTCTTTGTCGCACGGAACGGCCCGGTAGCCAGCGGACTCTCGCAAGAAATTCATGACGAGGAAGAATGGTGGGTGATGAAGACTCCGTCGAGCATTGCTCTTGCGGCGTGGCTGACTCGTAGACCCTCGCCTCGGTTTATCAAGACTATCAGTTTCTATTGGTGTTTTGTTTTTGCTTAGAATGTCAGGGTGTCTGCCCCTACCCACCCATGTTAGTCGCATCGTAGCATTGGGGTGGAGAATCCAGCCACTTATGCATGAGGTTGATCCATTCGCTCTGGTTTCGGAGATGTTATCGTTTTCCGACCTGCCTGACGTGTTACCACTAGAGAGGACAGAGGGTTGGCGAGGATCTCATGGTTCGTTGGTGGCAATGGCAAAGCGCGTGCATGCACGTACCTACTCCGTCACTGCCACTTCATTGAGCACATCAGGCTTTTCCCCAGTCACAATCAACGTTCTCTACTCGGTGATGCTGATTTGCCAGTCAGTGAAGCTGATAATGGTTCTTCGGTGAAGACTTGACCCTAAACTTGTGCAATATCTGAACCAATCTCGGCATATCCCTTGATTTGTCTCGTTACGCACAATGTACGACCTGGAAAAGAAGCCTGCGCGAGACGTCGACGACGATGTCGAGTCGTCGGGGCACTCCAGTGAACCACTCTTGTCCGAAGACGGCGACCGACTGGCTCGCGATGAGAAACTTCCCTGGTGGTCTTTCAAGAGGCAACGGGCTGTGGTATTCCACTGCGTCCTGGTTGCGCTGTACACGACCGTCTATGTGATTATCCTCGCCAGGACGACTTCACCAAGCTCCGTCCAGGACTCGACTGTAAAGGCCAAGCTACCGCGTATGTGTCCGCATATCCATGCTCCGAGCGTTAGACTAATACTTAATGATCATGCAGTACCTGACCGGCAAGGCCTCATCTGGGAGGAGCGCAAGTTCCCAACCAATATTGTGGACAACCCATTCACGGGCAATCCTCGAGAAGAGATGGACAAGGCCTGGCATGCACTTCTTCACAGTGAGTCTATCTCGGGTAATGCAGAACCACTCACGACTAACGGTAGCTTCTTGAAGACGACAACATTCGTGTGCCGAAGGACTATCTCGACGAAAAGGGCCTTCACTCGGTGTACACAAAAGACGGCCAAGACGGCATCGCATCTCTCAGCGTCTACCACTCTCTACACTGCCTGGTACATTACCTGCCGAGCATCTGAGTATACTGAGCTGATGCCATGAACACACAGAAAAAAGTCAAGCGCATGGTCTTCAAAGAGCACTACCATGCCGACAAGACGGGCGACGCCATGGCGCGGGAGCAAAAGCATGTTGGTACGTTGAACAAATCCGCGACTGATTGTCCCGTTTCTTCTCGACCTCCTAACTGACAGTCTAGACCACTGCATCGAGTACATCCGCGAGAGCCTCATGTGCCAGCCTGACCTCTCCATGGTCACGTTCCGTTGGATCAACAACACGGCGCAGCACGACGACAAGGCGGGCTTCTGGCCGACCAACTTTGACGTCGACATGCACACGTGCGCCAACTGGGAGTCGCTAGATGCGTGGGCCGGCGAGCGCGTATTTGACCTATTTGAGGTGGAAAAGCTGCAGCGGCCCAGCCCGGATGGTATCTACCACGGAGATGATATTCTCCTAGATGAAAGCTAGGTAATTTTCCCGCGATACAGCTTAGATATATTTGGAACTATGAAATGTACCATGACGACTCAGCGAAATCATTGTGCAAGTGAAATACCCACTCTTCCCGAGGTCATGTTGAGCCTCTCGTAAAGGGCTGAGGCGCCCTGCTCAAGGATAATAATCTCATGATGCATGGAAGGCACGGCGGCAAGCAATCAAATGTCGGGGTTGGAAACACAGAATCACGGCACAGATCTAGTTTACACTTAAAACAGCCTTTTGGCTTTGCGCCAGACCAGAGCGTCCTTTTGTCTAGACAACTAATGTCACAAATCTCCCGCAATGCAATGCAGTATAGTACAGTCCACGGATACGTTGAGAAAAAGTCCACTCTAGTGACGCCGCTCGCTCGTTATAGACACGACAAAGTCCCTGCGGATGCCCTCCTCACGTGCCGTATTGTCTCGCGAGTACTGCGGACTGATGCTGTAGTCGTACGTCTTAGCCGTAGGGGGGCTGTCATCGACAGGGTTGTTCATCTGGTAGAGCTCCTGCTCCTCGAGGCGCTCAAAGGAGCCGTCCGTGTCGTTCGTGCCACGCGCGTTGTTCTTCTTCCACGAGTGGAATGTGTTGAGGACGGCGCCGCCTCCCGAGGGTCCGCTTCGTCCACTGGAGCCGCCCTTCTTCTTGGGTCTGATGATCGGGGAGAGGGCGGGCATCGAGACGGCAATGAGGACGGCGTTGACCTCGAATCTAAAGAATGGTTAGCCAGGTACATTTGCAAGAATGGAATGTTTGGTGGTGTCTGGAAGGAGAATAACTTACGTCCACCAGATGGCAACTTCGGCCAGGGCATCTAGAAGAAGTTAGTGCATCCGCTGACGGTTTAACGAGGTCAATCGTGCAAGACATACAGGTAAAGTCGCCAGTCTCAGTGAATGCGCGCAGGTTAATTGTCTTGCCTATAGAGGTAACGCAGGCACTGTTGATGGGGTTGTGTCAACTAAAGAATGGATATCATCAATGTTGAAGGCTAACTCACAGTAAACCCAGTCCCATGATGCCGCTGAGGTACACCTTTTGCTTCAGCTCCATATGGAGGTTCCAGAAGAGAGAGATCGGGTATAGGGCCATAACGAGGTCGACCCAAGAGCAGACGGCTGCGACAATTCAGCACACAGTATTCCTGGTAGTCAACGTAACTTTTACTCACAGCCTTGGACGTAGCCAGTGATCTGCTGAATAGTTGCATCCCAGCAGGTGCCCTCAACGAGTGGGTTGGGCTGGTTCCAGTACTTCTCGACGGGCGAACACTGGGCGTAGGTGACGATGACGGCAGCGAGGTCAAAAACGAGCTGGATAACCATGATGGCCCACAGGAAGCGGCGGCCACTCTTGGTGGGCGGGGTGATGCTGAGGAGGAGAATGGCAAACGAGATGCGCGCGAAACCGGCGGACATGATGGCAGGGCCCTCGCTCAGGTACGCCCACTTGATGGCGTTGGCAATATCCTGCGGGCGGTCCATCAGGTCCGCCATGTGCTTTCCGAGGCCGTGGTGTGCCGAGATGATAACCATGACAGAGTTGACGATTGTCAGGGCCTGTAGATGATTCAATTAGTCGGCGGCCCGTCGGGAGGCTCAGCTGTAGTAGCGGGTGGTTGCTAACATAGGTCACGAGAATCAGGGCGTCGTCGAAGCTGACTCGCTGGCTCTTGCGGATCGTTACGCGAACCCATACTCGCATGCCAATAATGACCGTCGACATGACGCTCAGGACGACGGCTATGCTGATGACAGCGGGGCCAAGATCGGGGCCGTCGTTTGCCATTGCGAAGGACTTGTGGTTGGAGACGACTGTGGAAAAGAACAGTGTTGAAGGGACGAAAGAGTTATTTGCGCCGAACAGAGGGATGTCTTTTGCGCCGGAAAGGACAACTTGGACACCTTTGTGATTGAGGTTCGACTATGATGCAGTGCAGAGCCTGTCGACAACGATGACTTGATCTAGGTGGAACAAGTCTTTCTTGTACGAGCATGTGCAAGCAATGTATGCACGACGATATACGGATGATAAAGGGCAGTTCTTTGCATTGATCCGCGTTGTGAGGCCATCAGGAATCGTATGCTTGGCCCGGCCAGATGGGGGGGAAGGGGGAGGCAAGATCCCACTGCCACCTTGCAGCCAGACCTTGCAATCCGCTCCTCCCCATGCATGCCCGCTCCCATCCATGTCCGCTGCCAGCTTCTGTTGCATTAGGATTGGCATCTGGGGTTGCGCGCAGAGACCAAAGTCCCTCGCTCGGAAATCTCACATTGCCGCTGGGCCATGGGGCCTAACAGCACGTTGCAACACGAACGCCCATAACCGAACCCTCCAGTCTGGTTTTACAGACTCTACTTATAAATAAGCTTAAATACTACACAAGGTGAAGTGGTTTGGCTTAGGAGAGTAGGGAGAACAATAAAATCGGCGCAAAGGTTGGAGCAAACAGACAGGCTGGTGCTGACTGCCTCGTAATCCAGGACAAAGAAAAACAGAGGCGTCTAAATACTGTATAAAATGCATAAAGTAGAAGTTATTCTACATGATAAGCGTCGTGCAAAGAGGCCTTCCAGGGCACTGGCCAATCAGGGTTAACGCAAGGGTGGGCACTTTGTGATCCCGGAAGAGCACCTTCTCAACGGCCTTGTCATGTCATGCAGGCTTCTGCCCCCCCCCTCCCATCCTGGTCTCTGGACTGAAGTGATCCGAGCTGCAGTAAGTAGCTCTTAAGTACTCCTTTCCTCGGGGATACATGTGCCTTACGTGGGAAGAGGGTGGTCGGGGAATTGAATTATTTGGAAGCCTGGTCCCCCCTTGTTGCGATAACCAAAATGCGAACTGCGACGTTGCATTCGGGGAGACCGGGAGAGGCACGCCACGCGCGCTTGATAACCGAATCGAGGCCTAGCACTAATCTTTCTTGGCTTCGAACCCCCGGAAACGAAACGCTCGACACTCCATTAGCCTATTTGAGGCTGAGAGTCCTTAACCTACTACTCATCGCCAGTCTATTGGGCGTCGAACTAAATAGTACCACAATACCTTACGGCTTCAGTGCCTCTAGAATCCACCTTTCTGCGTTGTTCATTTCGCCATTAGTCAGGTTAATCAGTCTGTGCGTAGCCGATTAGCAGTCAGTCAGTCAGTCATCCAACAGTGGCCCTGCCTTACCCTCTGTATTTCATTCGCCTTGCCTCCCCTTTCGGCCCGCGTATGGCGCATCATGCTTGCATGCCAATCTTGTCGCTATGACGCCCTCCTATTGGTCAGGAAACGCAGACACACGAAAGACCGGCCGGAATTCATCTTGACCCTCAACGAGGCGCACGACACCACCACACTCGTAGACAATGCCTGTCAGACCCTCCGTGCGCCCCTGTTTGTTCCTGCGCGAGATGAAACTAGTGAAACGACATGCGAGGGGCAACATGCATGCCCTTTTCACGCCATTGATCCCGCGTGGGCTCAATGGGATTTTGGCCCTGGATGGACACGAACCCCGCCGCGCAACTGCATATGTAGCCATCGTACATAACCAGCCCGAAGCAACACAACACTCACTACCTGCGTTGACATTGCGCCATACATTAGTCGTTTTTCTTGTTTACTTTTAGCACTCATATACCCGACTGGAACAGTTAACTTTGGGGCAACTATGGCAACTGATCAGGCCGGCGCAGTCGCGCTCATAGGAGAGCTCGATGCCCTCAAGGAGCGCCTCGCCAACAGCAGCGACCCTACCGTTCGGGCTGAGGCTCTGCAAAAAGCCAGGCAGCTCACCGGTAGCCTCCAGCGTCCTGAGGATGTTGCTGCAGAGCTAATCTTCTCGGTGCGTATTCACAATATGCAAGAACCGAAATGTATTGGTTTGCGCTAACACAGACGATAGCCGTTTCTCCCCATTGCCGCGCGAATCTCGGTCGACCTGCACCTGTTTGAGCTCATGGTCGAGCATGGCGGTCCGATAACGTCGGACGAGCTTGCCGAGAAGTCCGGCGGCGAGGAGCTTCTCATCAGTGCGTCCTTGCATGCCTCGTTAGTGGACAGAGAGAAGTTGGCCTGGCTAATAGCAGCATAATAGCTCGACTTTTGAGGGCGCTTGCGGGCGCTGGCCTTGTCGGCGACGTTGGCGAGAGGACGTGGCTCGCGACTCCCGTCACCCACGCCATGGCCCACGAAGGCGTCGCGGCCGGCTTCCGCATGATGTTAGTCATGATCAGGAGCGAAGTTCAATTGCATCAGAAATGACTAACATAATCACAGCGAGGACATGGTGATGGGCGCGGCCATCAAGGCCGGCAAATACCTCAAGGAGGCTGGGTACAAGTGCCCGACCAACCCGAACGATGGCTTCATGCAGTATGCGTTCCAGACGAAGCTGTCCAGCTTCGAGCTGTTCCACTCGATGCCCCAGGTCGCCAAGGACTTCAACGCCTTCATGGGCAACTCGATGGGCGCCAGGCAGACCTGGGTAGACTGGTACCCCTTCCAGGAGCACCTGCTCGAGGGCGCCTCCACGGCCGAAGATGCGACGCTACTCGTCGACATCGGCGGTGGTCGCGGCCACGACGTTATTGCTCTGCACAACAAACTCTCGGCCCCGGGCAAGATTATCCTCCAGGATCTCCCCAACGTGCTCGAGAACAAGTACGAGCTACCTAAAGGCGTTGAAGCTGTAAGTTGAGAAGTCGCCTACGGCGGTATGTTGCTGATCCGCCCTTTCTGCGTAGATGCCGTACGACTTCTTTACCGAGCAGCCCATTAAAGGTAAGACCTTGAAAATCCGCCCGCCGCGTCCAATCCATGCCACTGTCGCGCTATCTTGCTATGGGTGTTTCCTGTACAAGGGCTCTACAGCTATATTTAGTGTTGCGAGGGGCAGTTCTCCCTGGTTGATCATTTACCCAAACGGGTAATCGCTCTGTTGCTCATCTTCCCCAGCCGCAAGAAGCAAAGCATGGCGGCCGTCTCGCTTTGCTCCACGTGCTAACGTTTCGCTCGCGCAGGTGCACGCGCCTACTTCTACCACCACATTCTCCACGACTGGTCCAACTACAAGAGCGTCGAGATCCTGAAGAACGTTGTCGAGGCCATGAAGCCCGGCTACTCCAAGTTGTACATCCACGAGATGATTGTCCCCGAGACTCAGGCGTCTCCCTACATTGCCATGCTTGACATGACCATGATGTGCTTCAATGCCGGCATGGAGCGGACGGCCCGCCAATGGACAGAGCTGCTGGCCGAGGTTGGCCTCGAGGTTGTCAAGGTGTGGCCGCCTCCCGAGGAGGGTGCTGGCGGCCTCGTTGAAGCCATTCTCCCAGCATGAGGTAAGAGTAGATAGATAGCAGCTAGCTGTACAGAGTACCATTCACATATACATACAAGTACATTATCTTGAACCAACAATTGCGACAAAGCAATGCTGCAGGTCGGGTTTTCGAGCCAACAGGACCCCTTCTCTCGACAGGTGTCGTGCATGTACACTCGCCGTGGAGCTACTTCCGGTGGTACTCGTGTGAGCGTGACCCATGTTGCATGCACCTTTTTTTTGTTGCGAGGACATGGGGGCTTTGTGACAAGGGTTAGTCCGCCACTGCTGCGAGCCGGCGGGGGTCCGCGCGAATCAAGCTCGTGGATCGTTCAACGGCCCATGCTGAAGGAGCTGGCGCTTGCGGCACAAGCAGGGGGGGCCTGTACTCTACCACCGCAACAATGGCAGCCTAACATAGATAGACACTGGTCAATGGGGAGGGGAAGAGGCTTCGAGACACGCGGGGTTGCATTGCAGCGGATTCATGATGCTGTGCCGATCAAGAGCCCAATGCATGCAACAAGACCTGTCACAAAAGGGGGTTGCATTTGACCCAAAATGCGAGGTGACAAGGGGCCAGCGAGGCTCAAGTCCGATTTTGAAGGATGTCAAGCAGGCGAATTTGGAAGTTCGAGTCTTTTTGGCACAGGTTTCTGAGATATCGACCCCCACGGATTTGAACCGTCGAGGACCCAGACATTATGGACCTTCTGAACGGCCAAGGCGGACAATATCGTGTTGGCGCGATATCTTAGTCTTTCCGGCCGGGGCAGGTGGGGGCGACATAACGGGAGCGGCCGGAACGATGGATTGACCCCCTGAACAGGTCGATCGAATCCAGTCCGTTGTCTGCTCTCGCTGATTGATGCTTTTCCTTTTCATCCTGCTGGCCCAGCATCTCCAGTTTCGCAGCCATGGCCGACTCAGCAGACACAGCAGCAATGCACGACAAGGTCGTCTCAGAGAAGCCCTTGCCCACCTCGACCGATTCGCCTCATGATCACTCGCAAGAACAGGAGCAGCCCATCCAAGGCGCGAGTTCCCGCGAGGGGCTGCGTGCATGGCTCCAGGTCTTGGGCGCATTCTGCGTCTTCCTCAATACCTGGTGAGTAAAACCCAAGCAGAAACTGCAGCCCCAAGCCCCAAAACCCTCCAAGCTCCACGCCCGCAAGCCAAGCCAGGCCAAGCCACCCTCTCGACTGACTCAAACCCGCGCCCCCCAGGGGCCTCATGAACGCTTGGGGCGTCTTCCAGACCTTCTACGAGGTCGATCTACTACAGGCAAAGCCGTCGGCCAGTATAGCGTGGATTGGCTCCACCCAGAGCTGCCTCCTGTTCGTTGCCTCCATCTTCGTCGGCCCCTGGTTCGACATGGGACACTGTAGGTCCCTGCTCTACACCGGCTCCGGCCTCGTTCTCGTCGGCAGCTTTCTCGTCGGCATCGCCGATCGCTTCTACCAGGTCCTGCTCACTCAGGGTGTTGTCGTCGGCCTCGGCATCGGCTGTCTATTTTTGCCGGCGCCGGCCATCGTCTCCCAGTATTTTGACCGCAACCTGGGCTTGGCAATAAGCGTCTCGTCCATGGGAAGCGCTCTTGGTATGTGTTTTACAGTTGGGACAAGGCTGCTAGTGGGACTGACTGCCCCCCCCCCTCCGATGCCAATTCGCCTTCAGTGGCCATCGGCCCTAGTCGCTAAGACGGGCGCGGTAGCTCTTTAAGATCGGCAGCTAACGTCTTACCTTAGGGGTCATA
>PXOD01001013.1:0-83794 GCA_003012165.1 Paramyrothecium roridum
CCCTCACCCTCACCCTCACCCTACTACATCTTTTGTCACTTCAGCAGCGCCTGGCGAACCCCGGTAACCTCTGCTCCGTACCGAACCGTACTAAAAACGGCCGACCCCAGTATTCAGTCGAGCCCAGGTCCAGCCCAAGATCCAGACCAGACCCACGGCCAGCAAGCCTCTTTGGACGGACTCGCACACTGTACGGTAGTCATCTGGAGGTATCTGATTACCCCATACCATTTACCTTAGCTACCACCCACCTCACCCTCAGGCAAGGTAAGGTACAGCTAGTGCCGCCCTCGCCCGCGCGCCCTGGTTCTGCACCAACCAGCCTTTTCGGACAACCTCAGCCCTCTCAACCTGGTCTGGTCTCGTGTCGCCAAAACTTCCATCTTTCCTTCTTGCCTCTTTCCCCCTCCTCCCCTCCGGCCTCCCCGCCCTTGATCCTCTTCCTCACTTGGCCATTTCCAAATTTCCTAGACCCTACCCTCCCCTCGCCTTACCTCGTCTCACAGCCGCCCGCAGCTGTCTTCCCCCATTGCGCAAAGCTCATCGTCATCTGCGTCGCCTCTTTGTCGCCTCACCCACCAACCTGCTACTGCTGCGCTGCCGCGTTTCGGCGCCGCCAGCCGTCCGTCCATTAGCTGTCTTCTCCGGCCATCGTCCTACCCGGAAAGGCGCATCATCCCTCGCATTCTGCCTGGTGCCGGCGAACGCTGGCACTCTGCGCACCGAGTCGCATGCTGCCTGGCTTCGTCAACAATGGGCCTCGAGTAGACTCGCTCTTCGACACAGCACTCTCCCGCCCTCACTGCCCGCACCTCCGCCATCTGCAGAGATCCGGTGCTCCTCGGTCAATCCTGCGTCGCATGCGCACGCGGTTTTGAACTGTCGCAATACTTCTTTTGCTTCCTTTTCCTTTTCCTTTTTTGGGCTCCGGATTAGACGCACTGGTTTAGACATCTCATATACCTTCAACTTTATCTCATCCTTAATCGCCGAATCCCTGAACCCAAGCAACGGCGTGCTTTTCAACCACGATCAACACCAGCGACTCCTACCGCGGCTTTGATCGTTCTTGTATTCGATAATCTTCAGCACGCAGTCGAATCCCATCTCGCCTTGCCGCTAGTTGCTACATTTCCGTCACGACTTAGAGAACTTCCATCTGATCTAAAAAATAGATAATATCCAGGAGTTTCCGCAGCTGGGTGAGTTTCCATTCCTGATTCAGTCAATTGCTTAGCTGTGACAATGCGCTCTTCTAGCGGTAGTCACTTCATCTCATTAGAATGGTGTGAGGTTCCGGTTGTGTTGCTATGAGTCGCATCAAATTCCGTCTGGTTTCTTGGTGTGCATCATCCAGCTCATGACTCTGACACCTCGCTGCCGCCTAATTATGGGCATTTCATTTTGCATCGTGACCAAGCCAGCTGACAGTTCAACAGTTTGTGCACCGCCTTCGCTATCGAGAACATTCTCCGTTTAGCATCCTCTCAAACACAAATATTACCACTAATTCGATACATTGCGCGCGCGTTCCTCAACCGGTTTTGAGGTCCTGCGCTTCTTTCACACAAGCCTCATACCATCTCCATCAGGCCTCAGGTCGTCGTTCATCCTCACGCTACACATTTCCAGGCAGCTGCCGAAGGACAACGGTTCGAAATTGTCTGCCTGCACTACCACGTTTATCGGCCTCGCCAAAAATGAGCTCAAGTACTTTGAAATCCGGGCCACCCGCCAAGGTGGCCCAAGGCGGAGCAGCACAAAACACTCAGAACCTGCTTTTGGGAAGAGTCAACGCAAGAACATCGACGCCAGATTCAGAAGCACTCGCCAGCTCTGACGATGAAGGTGACCACCGTCAAGGCACAATTCAACCTATTGTGCCGCCAAAACCAGTACGCCGTTCGTCGTGGTTGAACGACACTTCTCAGCCGATAGCGCGCCCTCGGAAGGGATCATTTGCCAGCAGCTCCATGTCACCAACGGGATCCAATCCTAGCACACCATCAGTCGAAACCGCGGCTGGAGTTTGGGGCGCACACACCTCTACATCGGTTGCAGGCCGAACCCCCGGAACGGCCACATTTCCATGGGGTACTGGGATTTGGAACTCGGACCGCAAAGATCCGCCCTCCCGGCTCACTGAAGTCCTACCTTCGCCTACCTCGGCTGCGCCTCCTGGGGCCAGCAGCAACTCCTTCTTCGGACCTGACAGCGGGTTGACACAAACTTCTCCCAACTCGAGAGATCCAGCGCCCAATTCTCAGATCCCCTTCGCGATTCCTCTCCATCCGACTCCAAAAACTTATCGATCCCAATCTTACTCCGCTGGCCAGCTGGACAATGATGTGAATCCTCTTGTCGGCATGAGCTCTTCTGCAGTTCTTGGCCGAGCCAGGCATCCAGCCCTACAGCACCGGCCTTCAAGACCTAGCATGCTAAGCGAGATGTCCAATGACGGTTCAATTCTAGGCAAAGTCAAGGAAGTTGATGACGATGACGAGGACGAAAATGTGTCGGAATCACTACAGAGCTCTATTCACCAAAGCTCTGAAGCCAAAACTATTGAACTTCTGGCGCGGGAGAATGCTATGTTGCGGCAACAGCAGCAGCAACAGCAGCAGCAGTTTAATGCGCGTCTCAGGCCTCGTGCTTCCACAAGCACATCGTTTCTCAACAATGGCTACTCGATGCAGGAGACCGTACCAGAAGAATCGGACTTTGCCATTGATGAGCTTGATGAGCTTGCTGACGGTAATGACATGTTAGGCAGACGAGCCACAAACCGCCGCATGAGCGAGTATGGCGCCCCTCCTTTGCGGAATGCTGTTGGTCTTGAATCCCGCAAAACAGATAACACGAATTTGAAGAAAGCGCTTTGGTCTAGCTCCCTTGGTTTTTCAATGGGAGACATCTCGCAGAGTCGGCGTCACTCCTTTGCCAACATGCCCACCCGCCAAGGATCAATCAGCTCGTTAGCAGACTCGACAGCCGCATTGGAGGCCGCATCAGGGGATGGACAATCAAGTCACGAGTATCCCAATAACTTGGTCGAAAGCCCCGGTTTCACCACAACCAATACAGTGGCATCCAACTACTTCACCGGCCCCGGCAATCTCGGCAACCCACTTCCTCCAGCGTTCAACAACCCTTACCAGTCACCATTCGGAATGCAAAACCCCTTCCAAAACCGTGCGCCATCGCCCCACAGAAATGTCTACAGTATGGCACAACCCAGGCACAACCAGCTCCTCCATGTCGTACTGTTCAAATGTGCCAGGGCCGACGTCTTCTACATTCAAGAAGGCACAGGCCTTACGGTCAAGCCTGGTGACTTGGTCATTGTCGAAGCTGATCGCGGTACTGATCTTGGAACCGTTGCTAAGGAAAGCGTGGACTGGCAGACGGCAAAAGAGCTGAAAGAACATTATGCTGAGGAGCAGTACAAGTGGCTGATGATGTACTCGCAAGGTGCATCTGCCACTCAGGATGGCCCCGGGCCTGGGCTTCTTGCATCCTCTGCTGGATTACAAGGCAGCGCCGTTGGAGGCATGGGCCCACCCAGCCAACATCATATGCAGGAACCTAACGCTGGTGAGCTTCGACCGAAGCTCATCAAGCGTTTGGCTCAAAATCACGAAATCCATTCCCTTCGAGAAAAGGAAGGCCAGGAGGCCAAGGCCAAACGAGTGTGCATGCAAAAAGTCAAGGAGCATGGTTTGAATATGGAGATTCTTGATGCCGAGTTCCAAATGTAAGTCTCAAATGGTTGTGAGTGCGTTGCTCGTTACTAATCTATAACAGGGACTGGAAGAAGCTGACCTTCTACTACTTTGCTGACTCGTACATCAACTTCAACTCCCTGGTGACTGACCTGTTCAAAATATACAAAACACGAATCTGGATGTCGGCAATCAACCCGGCATCTTTCGCGAGCCCCACACTCGGTATTCAGGCGCCAAGCGGAATTGGACCGGGAGCTGTCGGCGTTGGCCGGGCAGGCGGAGGCAATGACCGCCGACAAAATCATCAGCAGCAGCAACAGGAACAGCAGCCCCAATCCTTTGCCGTTGGTTCACAGGCTGGTCGAGGATTTCGACCAACGTACAATCAAGCTTTCGGTGGTGACCGCATTGTTCCGCCAGCCACGGGTTATCCGCCATCGCATTACGGTTACGCCCAGGCTGGAACGTTTGGAAATGCTCGAAACAACGCTTACATTCCTGGCGTTGCCCCCAACGTGGACACGACCGGCTTCGCCAATCTAGGCTATCAACAACCGGCAGATTTCCAGTCGGTTCGTCCCCGATTTCCAACACCGGGATCTGTCCCTAGCCCAGGACCCCACGCGCAAGCTGTGTCACCACTCACAGGACAAAATGACTGGACCGGTGGCTTTCAGAGTCTGTCTCTCAACACTCATTAATACATGAAAGAACTCACATTCGCTTATAAGAAGTTATGCCTTCAAACTGACCCACGTTGTGGCGATTGGTATCGCCGTCCCAGCTCTCGGTCGTCATGTGTATGGGGGGAATCTGAGGACGACGTAGGAATGGTTTTGCTTGGGCAGGCTTCAATCTCATGTCTTTACGGCGTGACCGTCTTCGCCTGGGTCGTTGCAGCCTGCTTATGGTTTGGGAACATCTAGCGTGGCTCTCATTCCGTCAAGCAATACACTGTCTGCTTTTGCTTCCCCCGCTCATGTCCATTTCTACATATTTCTCTTTAGGTTTTCCTCGGTATTATTTGGATCATGTCGCGTTTTATCCGTTTGGAGTCATTTCCATCCTATTTCAACTTATTGGGTTCGCGGCCGTAGAGAAAGACAGGAAAGGAAAGGTACGGCATTGCTATCACTTTTTAACGCTTCGAGACTATAGACAGAGAGAAAGAGAGAGAGAGAGAGAGAGAGAGAGATCTTTACGCATCCACGCTGTAACTAATATATGCAATGAGAAAAGAGGCACTGCTACTTTGGGTATTGGAGGAGTTATGTATGACAAAGAAATATTTCACGGTTCGGTTTCCTTTTTAACAAGTTGGCTTTCTGAAAGGGTTACAACGAATCGAGCTTTCGGTGGCTTTCTGGATTTGAAGAGAGGTTCGCATAACCAAAGAAGAATGAATAACGACTGATTACTCTAGACTGGTCTCTGCTTCATCGTAAAGGACTTTCCGTTTGCCCGTGAGCTTGTACTGCACTGTTCAGGATGCCCGAGCACGTATTATGATGGTTCAAAGAGTCTAGCCTGATGAGCATTTAAACGAGTTTCTCCACCAAATATATGGCAAGGTGCCCCAGGTAAGGCAGTACCTGTCACAAAAGGAAGAGACCGAGGTTGTTGTAGACTTCGCGAGGTACCTTATGGTAAGGGAAGTGCAACGACTACTTCCTGCCTTGGCAAATTTGCCGCAAAACAATTATGCCCTCCGAGAAAGGAAGGAACGGCGCCTCCAGCAACATGCCTCGCGGGGCTCCTTGCTCATGAAACTCACACTTCTACAATATATTGGCGAGTTGAATTACTGCTTTCGTATTCGTCAATTTTTCGTCGATGCCTGTACCGGCCTCGTTGTATCCTGGTCGTTCACGAAAGGTTGTTGCGCACTAATTTGAAGTGATGGCTCCCACCACGAGGAAGCGTAAGCCATCTCCAGCTGGTACGTTTGGGACAATTACTTGCATTGCAACTGACAAATTCATCGACGATGACACTGACTCGTTGAACACAAGATGCAACAAACGCCACGGGCAAAAATACCCGGGCCGTAAAATCGTCAACCGAGGTCAAAGGCACCCGCGCCAAAGTCGACGAGCCAGGATACGGGGATCACGCCAACAGCAGGTAACAAAAGTCAACTGATAGACGGCAATTGTGGTTGAGAAGCTAACATATGCACTCCCTTCAGCCACTTCGTTGAATCAGAAACGCGATCGAAAAAACCACGAACCAGCATCATGGCAGCAAGAGTTGAGATACAGAACAAACTTGAAGAACTCGCTCTGTCCATTGAGAACCAAAGTCAATTGTAAGTGATTGTGTCTGTCCATGAGGAAGGTGGCCTGACAAAATGATGTAGGAGTTATGTACAGGACACAGACTCTATTCACAGCATTCCGCTAGAGCAAACAGCTCTACGAGCCAATACGGATCCATTGAGGATGAGGGTGGCAAAGAGAGGTAGCCACAACAAAGCATTGGTACAGCCTAGCCTGGCTATTCAACACTTCAAAGGGACCATCAAGGAATATGAGGTTGGCAGCAAGCGGCACAGCATTATGGAACAACCTCGCTGGATGCGCTGGGAGCAGGACAAGAAGGATTTGGGCTCGCTAAACCAAGAGATCTTAGGCATCGCAGCGCGCTCGATTCACGAGAACATTATGTCGGCGACCAATGGCTCGGCCGTGGGCTTGTCAGACCATGGGAATAGCATGGAGAGGATGGCGCATGAAATGTTAGAAGAGGCACTTCCGAAGAGACCTTCGGATACCTGGGGGATGGCGGCGAAAGAAATGCTCCAAGCAGCGGCAGGTTTTCTGAAACTGCAGCCGGAAGGGAATTCGAGTCATTGATTACGAGCTACAGTACATTGACAACTTGAGTATACGTCAAATTGGCTTCAATGCGAGCAGGCTCAGAAGCTTGGCCCACTTATTTACTCTGCAGCGGTAGCTGGTCTTTGTCTTTATCTTTGGTCGTTCGTGTTGCTTGTCGTTGTAAATGGGGCCATCTGCCGCCATCAAGCTCAGTTCGGCTGAGTCAGCGGCCAGCCAGCCCTGATGCGAAATTTTGGTGTGCTTGTGCATTGCCAGCAAGTAGCTTTTCCCTCTGCCCAGAATGAGGGCTGGAAAGGCGGGAGGGGCAAGTCCTACCACGCTAGCGCCGCATCAGGGTTAGCGCATCGCTTAGCCCACACAACAACGCTCTCAATTTTCTCACCCTCGTGCAACTTTTGCTGAACCTCCTCGTTCGAACTATTTCGACAATCCGCTTCTTCCAACTAACCACGGGCAGGGAAACTTTGCACCACAAGCCGGTTCGTCCTCCCTCCTCCCCTCAAATAACTTGCACTCTCTCTTATCTCTCGGCAAGACTGCTGAGCTCTTTCTGCTCTCGCATTGTCGAATTCCGATTGAGAGCGCTGCCCCTGCTTTTTGCGTTCCTGTGCTGACCGTTTGTGTGCCCGCCGAACAGCCAAAATGGGTGCCCTCAAGTATGTCGAAGAGCTCCAGAAGAAGAAGCAGTCCGATGTGATGCGCTTCCTTCTCCGCGTCCGCTGCTGGGAAGTACGTTGAACCACCACCACCGTTGCGAATTTTTTGTCCGTCGAACGAGATTTTATTTTATTTTTTCGTCGACGGTTGCCCATATACTGTGGATGCGAGCCCTGCCTATCCTCTCTTCTCAGCTCCGCCCTCGTCTACTTCAGGTGGATGATGGCTGGGCAGAGGAGAATAGGATAAGGCATTCTGCGCGGCCCATCTGTGCTATACACTCGTTGAACGTTTGCTGAGAGTGCATCAATATAGTACCGTCAATTGAACGTCATCCACCGCGCTTCTCGCCCTTCGCGCCTTGACAAGGCCCGCCGCCTTGGCTACAAGGCCAAGCAGGGCTACGTTATCTACCGCGTCCGTGTCCGCCGTGGTGGCCGCAAGCGCCCTGTCCCCAAGGGTGCCACCTATGGTACGTCCACGCACACTGCAAACCAAACGGTCCAGATTGGACCTCCGAGAGTCGTTGCTAACCCACCTCGCTCGCAACAGGCAAGCCTACCAACCAGGGTGTGAACCAGCTGAAGTACCAGCGCTCCCTCAAGGCTACCGCCGAGGAGCGTGTTGGCCGCCGCTGCGCCAACCTGCGCGTCCTCAACTCCTACTGGATCAACCAGGACTCGACCTACAAGTACTACGAGGTCATCCTGGTCGACCCCCAGCACAAGGCCATCCGCATCGACCCCCGCATCAACTGGATCGTCAACCCCGTCCACAAGCACCGCGAGTCCCGTGGCCTCACCGCCACCGGCAAGAAGTCCCGCGGTCTCAACAAGGGCCACCGCTACAACAAGACCCGTGCCGGCCGCAGAAAGACCTGGAAGCGCCACAACACCCTGTCCCTGTGGCGCTACCGATGAGCGCATCGCCACTGACATGTCACGACGTCAGGTGGTCGATGGTTGGGCGGACTTTGGGGGGATGGTTTTCTCCGGGTTTGCGCGTCTGGTTTTGGCATTGCATGCTTGGACTCAGGGGAGTCGGGTACTACTTCCGGTAGTTTAAAAAATGGGATTGAAATGAAAGCCCCTCTTATGACATTTTCTGGCAACTCTTTGCTATTATTAATCTCTTTGAACTCCGTTCGAAAGTGCTTTTCCATCCTTGGGTTGTAATGTCAAAGTCGAGCCAATAGCTGCCAATCGAAATCTGCTCTGGCGTTTAATTTCGTCAGCATTAATGACATTCCCCTCAGTGACCGTTAAAGCTGAGCCCCCCTTCCATGATTTTGAATGCCCTATTGCTCGATTCGTCAATCGATTAGATCCTTATCCTGCCGCGACAGGCTTTGGCCTCCTCACTGTTACATCAAGCACAGAGTACTGGGGAACGGTGAAGTTGGTGTAAATTTTTTTTTTCTTTTTAAAAGACTACCTCCTCTACGTACGGGCTGGAAGAACAGTACCATTTTTGATGACTGGGCCGTGAGCCACGAATCTGTACAAAATTGCCGATGGTGAACCATCCTCCCAGAAAGCCCAGCAAAGCAAACAGCAGGTTGAAATCCCTAGATTCATACAAAACATTGCGAATGGAAATAGAAAAGGTGGAAGGAGAGAATGCCTTCGTGGACATGGTGGGCATGTTCTTGTGAGACTTCCGAGAAGAAACACAGTTGACGGATAACCAGCCGCTTCCAGATTGTGCGAAAATATTTGTACCACCAAGAACGAAAGTGGCGCACCGCCCAGAGGATCAGCCGTTATTGAACCTTTGGGAAGGTGATCCAAGTCATGCAATGCATGTGATGCAAGAAGTCGAAGATGAAAGGAAACAACGAGACGATCGCAGAAGGACTCATCAAAACAAGAGACAAAGAAAAAAAACTCGTCTATGCTTTCTGGCGTTCTGGTGACGATCCAACGTACACTTCACACCGTGTTGTCGTGGCTTCGTTATCTCCACCAGCCATCTTCCGCATCACCGAGGCGTGAGAGGCAGCGTGGGCTAGACGTCGACGGAAGCTTTGATATCCTGTTCTAGAAACGTCCCTCGTAATGTACACACCGAGCACATTTTGAAACTGTGCTCGGCGGATTGAAGAATAGCGGTTGATGACGGGGCTGAGTATTCAAACATAAAGGGAAAGTCGTCAATTCATGGCGGTGTCATTACCATGCTACATGAAATCGCGTGCCACCCGTGGAAGTGAAGAGTGCCTTGGATGAAAGAGGCATCATTATACAAGCGGGTCGTAATAGGTGGCAAAACGGTTTCGTGGTGTTACACCCATTGTCCTTCGCCATTGTCAGAGACTCCATTGGCTGAGGAGCGAGGAGGGGTAAAATTGGACATCCTCTGGGTAAATTGAGATTGCTGCCCAGGGGCAGATGCAGAGGGTGCCGGAACGGTGAGAACAGTGCTGTTGGGATACGACTGCGTGTTCTGTCGGCCGTTCTGGGTGCTGGACCCGGGGGTAATTGGACCCCCATTGGTTGCGCCGTTGTTCTGAACTAGGCCGGCGTTACCTGACATTCCTCGAGAATGACCCGGTCGCAGAGGAATTTGGCCTTGCGTATTGTCGGCAGGAGTAGCTTGGCCACTGGAAGCAGCGCTACCACGATTGTCGTATGCAGATACCTTCGCCTGAATGCGTCGACCGTACGGAGTAGTTCGGATCTGGGGCAGGATGGGCCGGATGTTTTCCACCAGACGGTACTTCAGGTGCGGTGTAGCATACTCAAGGGCAGTCTGAATGACATAGTTGGCGAAGGAATCTCTGAGCAGTCGTTCCATTTCCTGAGGGGCGAGCATCTCTTCCACAATAAGATCCTTTGAGGGCGCTTGAGCACAGCGCAAGCATTTCTCGATCACATTCGAGCTGAACTTGTGGCGCGAAAGCTGGCTGATACAGCCTCGGAACATTTCCACAACAGGCTCAGTGAATGTAGGCTCATTGAGATCGATGATGTACTGGACAACGTAGTTACCAAATGGGTCCTGAACCAGAATCCTGGCGTGTTCGGTAATACGTTGAATCAGCCAGAGTTTCTGCTCCCCTGATGCATGATCAATGCATCGTTGTAGCACACAGCAACCATGGCGATGAGTGCCAACCTCAACACAGTTAGTTCCGACTGCATCAAAGATGAATTGAGCATCAGCAGCTGTGAGCTTATTCAAGCACTTTTGGATAACATGGTTGCCGTTCAGGTCCTTGATGAGATCGACAACTCGGAAACGAAGCGCCTCAATGATGAGGTGCACTTGCTGTGGTGTGCTAACGTATTCGATCATTTTCTGAAGAGCTCGTGTCCCATGCTGATTAAGAGCGATGCGCACCATATCTTGCGAAGCATTCTGGATCAAAACCGTGCGCTCATCGTCATTGCAAAACTCAAGGAGCTTTTGGCACAAATAATTACCAAATGGATCCGTCATGAGCTCCATGACATGCTGGTTTGTCTCGAGCCAAATCATATGAACTTGATCGGCATTGCGTTCCTCGAGCTTCTTCTGGAGGTAGCGGCATCCATGCTGGTCCTTGCAGAGCTCATAGATTTGGCCACGGAAAGACTCTAGAGGCATATTTTGATAACGGGACATGGCTACAAGACTAGGTTAGTGGATTTCGGACATGGAAGGATGCTTTAACAAACCTTCGTTGTCAAGCTGACGGCGATGTTGTATCACTCGAGCCTGGCTATCTCGAGGCTGGTTGCCCTGGCCATAGGGCAAGGACCCATACCCGGTATAGTTTTGAGGAGGATACATAGTACTTCCGTTAACTCCGTTGACGCCGTTGACGCCGTTGACTCCATTGGCTCCATTGACGTTCATTTGCTGCATGCTTGCAGTGAGAAGAGGAATGTTAAAGGAGCCAGCAGCGCTGGTGGCAGGAGGTGATGTGTAGCCATTAGGCGGGTAAAATCCGTTGAAGGAATTCCCAGGGTTGGCACCAGTAGGAGAAGTGACGGCTGACGAGTTGAGTGGTGTAATCGCGTTTGAACCAGGACCAAAAGGAGCAGCACTGGCCTGCAGTGCTGACTGCAGGGACTGATAGGCATTGGTTTGCTCCCGGTTGGCACCCATGCTATTATCAGAAGACAGCTCTCTGTTATGACGCGTGGGAACAGCACCGGCGGGGATGCGACCGATGCTTGCATTATGGTTATGGAAATGCTGCTGAGCATGGTTGTTGGCGTTACTATTCATGGTTGACGAGCCCGACGCACTCTTGATGGTAGGAACGTCGTTTGCTGAGAACGAGCTCTGCAGCTTGGGAGGAGTTGCCATAATATGATTCCCTTGGGGAGAAAGCACGTTTGGGGGTGTTTCAACTCCGTTTTCTGCGATATACTTCAAATCGAGAGAGTGCCTCAGAGACGCTGGGCGACTGCCGATACTGCCCACGTCGCTGGCTTGACTGGACGATGGAAGGTTGATGGACGAAAGACTCTGCTGGGGTCGGTGTCGGTTAATATTGCTCCAACCGTTGCTAGTAGGGGCCTCAGGCAAAGGCGACGCAGATAACGCAAGGTCGAGAGCGGTCGAAGATGCAGATAACTGAGCAACAAGGCCAAATGTCAGAGGGAGGGAGCAAGAACAGCACGTTGATGGCGAACAAAGCAGTCAACTTAGGAAACACTGAAGTCGGGGTGTGAGAGGAAATGTTGTGGTGTGATAACGTGGAGAGATGGAGGAGAGGTGGGCAAGTGTGATAAAGAAGACTTGTGCACTTCGCACAAGTCCTGGTGTGGTAGAGGAGCGAAAGTGATGTGAGGTCGGGGTGAGCCGAGTGCAGCTGGCAGCTGGCGTTTCGTCAAAAGTTCGCCGGGATGCAAACTGCCTACACTTGTAGTGGCAGACGCGAGTACAGTTTTCAAAATAATGCAATTCACATCAGGGCATATTAAAAACCGTCACTTACCATTTGGTCTTCCCGGCGCACCAAGGTCGGGAAGTTCATGTCTGGAGTAGTGCCGCGGTGCAACGCGTTTGGTTCGTCGTCACCGAATAGGAACCGAGCAGTGTTGGTCTGGTCCAGGTTGATCTCGTACGGGCCGTTTCTCGACCGCGTCACTGGCATGGAGTAACGGTTGTGGCTATTTGGAGGCCAGATGTCAGCTAAATGGCTTATTTTCGGCAGTGGAAAAGGAGAATCAATGGAAGAAAGAAGCCTTGCCACCATGCATACACGAAGAAAGCAGCGATAGAAAATGATACGCAAGAGTAAGGCCGACTTGTCCAGGCGAGGTTTGATCAGCAACTTTGGCGTGATTCACCAGCTCCGTTCTCGACTGCGAGCACCCTAAAGGAGGAAACTCATGCCTGATACTTTGGTGTGGTCTGCTGCCAGAAAGCATCCAGTCATCTGCACAAATGGCCAGTTCCGCATCATCAGGACTTCCTAGACGATCAAAGAGCCAACGAGTACCGAGTATGGATTCAACGGATACACGAAAACCACCTAGGCTTGTGGTCTCCCGCTCAAGGTTTTCACATGACAGAAACAACGCTTCCAAAGAAGAAAGATGCAGATTTCGCAGAAATCACTTACGCATTGCCAGATCGGTGGCTCGTAGGGTCTTGTCGGATAGCTTCCTCCTTCTCCTCATCATCACTGTTTCTGCGGGTGGTCGGAACAGAACGGGAGGGGAGCTGCGACGGTAACTGGTGCTCTTCGAAGCCGAAGCGGCTTGGAATGAGTCCAGAAGGTGGCGATGTAAGCTGCGAGCCCGAACGACCTGGACGATTGAACAGACCCGGAGGAGAGGTCAAGCTTGACATCGAATAGCGGTTTGGCCGTGAGAACATGGATGGGAAGCCGGATGCATCTCGGTATTCTGGGGGAGTTGTCGGCTCTGACTGGTGCCCACCGAATCTACCTATCTCTTCCTCCATTTGTGCCAGTTCGAGCGCTTCCTTGCGCTGTTGCTGGTCCAACTTTTGCATCTCCAGCTCGAAACGCCGTCTTTGCTCCCTGATTCGCTCATATTCGAGCTTCTTTTTCTCGATCTAAGTCTAGTATCAGTAACATCGTCTTCCAGCTCATCAACTGGGTGAAATCTGCGCCGCGGCTAGGGGAGACGGAATATGGGTCGGGTAATTCATCGACGATCGAGCGATTTGCGACAGTATGAACATACCAGCTGAACTTTATGGATTGCCTGGGACCAAATCGTTAGCCAATGTTTCAAGAAAGCTTCCAACACTCCTCGGGTAGCTAGATGCGCAGTAGGAGGTCGCAAAATCACGGGTTCTACCAGAAACTCACATGGAAGTCTTGGGGTGGGTCCGGAAGACGTTGAGGAGAGGTAAGGGTTGACAATGTTGGTACACGTCCCGAATCGGTGGTGAAGCGTCGGGGAAGGTTGGCTCGCGGGTCATGGATGGGCATCTGCTGAGGAAGACGGCCATTGCGAGGAGGTGAGACGAGGGGATTAATGGGCCCCTCGGTCCGCGGGGAATGTTGAGAATGGAATCGCAGTTCGTCCATGGCAGGCCAAGGAGACAACACTCGTACACGCCCGAATCGGCAACACGGTTCGCTCTATAGTACTGTAGACATGGACGAGACAAAAGAGCATCAGCATAAAGCGGCGACGGGCATCAAGGCGAAGATGGCAACGACGAGGACGATTGAGGCGGGGTGAGGTGATGGAAGAATGTAATAGATGGAGTGCGATCTGTGGGTAACAGTCCAGGATGTTGTCTGGCCTGGTCTGATACCGTAAAGAATGGATTGGAAATGGGATGGAGGGACAGGCAGGTGGGCAGGATAGACGGGGGGGTGAGGGGCTCGGTAGGGGGTTAGCGAGGGCTTCTCCCCAAGGGCACGACGACCGGGGGACGAGCGTCTCTGGTGGTTGGCGGGTGAAGGTAGCGAGACATGTCAGCTCCATCGCCGCCACCACCCTTACCCACAAGCACAAAAGACG
Organism: Paramyrothecium roridum; assembly: GCA_003012165.1. Taxonomy (NCBI): domain Eukaryota; kingdom Fungi; phylum Ascomycota; class Sordariomycetes; order Hypocreales; family Stachybotryaceae; genus Paramyrothecium; species Paramyrothecium roridum. The sequence goes on from PXOD01001013.1 coordinate 14,164, forward strand.
CTATGCCATCATCTTGCGTGGTGGGGGAAGATGAAATAAGACGGAGCTGGACTGCAGAGGGAGGGGAAGTGGCAGGAAAGGGCAGACATCGTTGCATGGACAAGCAAAAGACAGGTGAATAAGAGAGAAGCCGTAAGACATACCAAGTGGGCTGCTCGTTCTGTTGATACAGTAAAAGGCGGACGGGCGAGAATCAATGGATGGATGGATGGATGGATGGATGGAATGGATGGTGGTTGAAGTCCCAAGCCGAACTCAAGCAGACTTTACAGCGTCTGTGAGGCTGGCCAGGGCAAAGTTTTCCGCCCGCGAGAAATCGGACAGTTGTGGATTGCAAGAACAAAAGGCGCCAACATGCGTCGTCGAACAAGAAAAGCAAAGGCCGACGACGATATGGAGACTAGAAGGGAAGGAAATTGGACAGATGGGGTAGGAAAGAATGGCCAGGACTTGAAACTGTGGTTTTTCCCTGGCTAAAGGAAGCCCACGCCCACCGCCATAAAAGGCACGGGCAACGGTGGAGGTACCGGTACCCCCCTTGGAGGCAGCCAGGTCTGGCAGCTGAAAGTACCCCAACAGTACCGGGCTCATTTACAACTTCCAAGCAAGAGTGAAGCTTAGGCCTTTTGAGCTCTGGGTGACCCCTGTCAAAGCGCCGCCAGCGCCATTGCCTGCAGTGGAGACGAGCACTAAAACCCCCGAATGGAATCCGTTGATGGATGGGAAAAAAATGTCACCAGCGGTGGTTGTGATGCAGTCGTGTATCCATCGGCGTTGAAAATAATCACAGCTTCTTCTTTATTCATGCGAATGCACATTGGACTCGGGAGGTAGTCGCTTTGATACGGAGGCGGCAGGCATTACGAGACAAGTTCAAGCCAGCGCCATCTGCACGATATCGAGGTACCTCATCTGGTAGAGGTAGAGTGAACGCCCAGATACGGTACCTTAGCAGTTAGGGCCAGGTTCCTGTACAGGCGGGAGAATGAGATCCGCGCGCACCAATTAAGGCGCCCAGGGGTCGGGTACTCCGTAGGGTACTAGCTACGGTAGGTACTCGGATGACCTCGACGAGCTTGCGAAGGATGCGTCTCCCGCGCGGGCACCCGCTCGACAACTTCCTGAATGGTGATTGCTTGAGCTCACTTACACTCTATCGGAATTGTGCCCTCCGTTCGCAGCCAGGGATCCCGGCACGGACGCCTATTCCTGAGACTCTACCCGGCACTTAGAAAGAAACAATCATCTTAAGCAGGTTTCTACCAAAGCCTGCTGTCCAACCACAATCCGTATTCGAATAAAGTTCACCTGGCTCAGGGGTGGCACTCTAATCGATCAAAGCTCCCATGCGGCTCTTCTGATATCTTGACTTTGCATCTCAACTACTCGTCGAGCGCGGCCATTTTTCAACCCTACGAAAATTCAGGCTCAGAACACGAGCACTCTCGGAAGCAACATGTTGGCGTGTCGCTTCGCACCTCGGGCCCGTCTCCTGATTTAGCCGATGTCCAGAGCTGGTCTCTGCCAAGCTCGGCTGCTGAGGACAGCTTACCTCGTCACAATGCTAGAATCACCTGTGTGTTTGAACTAACTTACAGCCCAAAAGTCCAGTTTTTTTCGTTTCTCGTTTTCAAAGACCATTGCTCGTCAAATGTGGTTCGTCTAACTCGAAGTGTGTGTAGAACGCGATCCTGCAGCCATACCGCTCTATTGAGTCACGTCTCCTCGCCAATCGCACCTGGTCGGGCTGTCGGGCTGTCTGGCATGGGTCTAAGCTTCTCGAATATGAGTGATTTATTACGGACGAAACCGAGCAGCTCGACTTCTTGCACGGCCTGCTTGTCCCGAGTAGGCTTCAGGCGTAGAGTAGCGGTTGTGCAAGCAAGCAATGATCCCCGCCTTCTCCGCCTCGCGACTAAGTCCATCGTCGAAGTGAGGGGCAGATCCTGTGGCACGAACAAAGCTACGAACAAAGCCCGACATAAAAGATCCTGGCGCGAGGGGACAACCAATTGTCGTTGGCGCACACGCCATGGCGGAACGCCCGATCGCCAAGCTTCGTCGGCAACGGTGAGATGTTGTAATGCCCGTAATCGAGGGTTGCCGAATGAATGCTGCACGTCCTTGATCAGCATGGCAGGCTACATGTGTTGTACCCTGGACCACCCAGCATCCTGTTTACGACCCTCCAGGTATAACATTGTCATTTTGCTATCGTCCCAAAGAAAGACAATAACTTGCGCCACCTGAATGTAGAGCAATTGGACCCATAAAATAACTGCCGTATTGGGGATGGCTCCTTTACCCTACTCCAGCCGTGCCGTTCTTGACCGGGTAAGGCAAGGTATTTCTCGATTTCGAGGCTATAGACAGGTACCTGTACTTGGTTTGCGAGTAGCAAGAGCGCAAGGAAAACTGACGCTTAGAAGTAGGTACCTAGGTATCGGCCGAAAGACTTTTGACGCAACTCTTGCAGGGGTGTACTTTACGGGGTGGTGAATGCCCAACGAGCGCCAGTGGGTCCTTTGGACTGTTCGCACCGTTTTAGAAGTTTCGAAAGCATCCGCTCTCTTTGCTGCGTCTTGTCCACCCAGGGCCGAGCCCAGACCGCGGCCAACACCACAAGAGTATTGTCGAGCCGGCTAATTCAGATCCTCCTTGTTCTACAGACCCGTAAACATGCATTCGGTGCCTCTAAGCAGGCGGCTAACTCGAGCAGCATATGCCCAACATCCAGAGATGGAGACGTGTGCCCCTGTAATGCGTTTGTGCTTATGTAGGTAGGTAAAGCACCTTATGTATGTCCAGACAAACTCCGTGGACAGAAGGTCTCTTCCGGTGCGTCCGAAAGACATTATCTGTTCTCCCTTGACAGCCTCGTTTTCAGTCTCATGCTCACATGGCGGCCTCTGCACCCTTCACCTCTACTCTTCCCGCCATGCCCAAAGGCTTCACCGACTTTTTGCAGGCTCGGTTTCCAGTGGGCCATTCGTCAACTCTTGTCGGCGGACGATGTGGGGTTGGTTTCGAGCCGTGGCTGGCCTGCGATACCCTGCCCGAACGGCTCTTTCTCCCTGGCAAAAGCCCCCACCGTGCCGTCCCACCTTGACGTCGAACCATCTCCTCCTCCTATCAAGCTCTCTCTAAGAGAGGCGTTACTTGGCTAGCCTCCTGCAGCCTGCATGACACTCGACTAGGATGCCTGGGCCCTGGTAGGCGCTGCAGAAGGATCAGACTTGAACAGCCTGTGTTTGACATTCTCGACCATTTGCCACTGTTAGTGAATGTGTGCGGCAAGCCCTCTTCCTCACACATATTCCCAGTCGTCCGTCCGGTTGGCGCATTGCAAGCTGCTGACGAGGGCGGTGTCTCACAATTTGCTCATGGAAACTGGCTGTATGAAGCGGTCCATCTGGATGATTCTCTTTGTTCCTTATACCACGGCCACCCACGACATCCTTGACGTAGCCTGGACTTGGTGTACTCGTTGGCCATGATGGGGCGACAGTTAAGCTAGGCCTGGGTAACTCGGCCTATGAAAGACTGTACGGACATTGTCTGTGTAAGTATATCAATTTCATGGCATCTACCGAGTGTTGCCACCATGGACATTGGCAACATTGGGGACCTTGCACGGATTAGTTACATGACGAGTAGCCTGCCAGCGCAGCATGCATCATGCAGTCCAGAGTACCAGTACTTCGAGCATGCTGCATGCACCACGCTGCGTCGAACATTGATGGAAGGGATTGATTGGCAGATAGGGTAACTTGAAGACGTAGCGGGTTGGCTGCATATCAGCCAACCACAAAACTATTGTTATTATCAGATAATTATTCGAACCGCAAGCCTCAAGGATAAATGGGCGTCAAAAACTTCATTTCATCATCATATACCTTTTAAAACATATGTATATGTGAGTATTTCAAAAATAAATCAGAGTAATGCTGGAAATGGACTGGGTTTGGAATGCCATAACTACCAATAATTATGTAGTACATTTTGAGCTGGCTTGGAAGACAAGATACCTTGTTCCAACGCTGCAGCAACAATCGGTGCATTAACATGGATAAAACCCTTACACAGAGATGGACAGGATTCAGGAGTACGAACCATTCTTGCAATACGTGGCAAGCAACCATAGATGCTGGGAATTACCACGATAAGGCGGGTTCGATGGGGAAAGCAAGTCTGCAGGGTAGCTGGCAGCTGAGGCTGCATTCGAAGCAATTCTTGAGCTGCAAGCCTCGGCATAGGGTAGCTACGATAAGATAAGACACAAAAACGAAAGCGTTGATCACATTGGTCAGCAGCGATAACAAACATTGAGTCGTCCCCGAACACTTGCCATCGGCCCCACTCACGATCACCGCGGGGCAGAACTTTTTCCAAGCGCACTTCCGGACGGATCGCAAACTGCCTCGCATGACCCGGCATTCGCCTTCGCACGGCGCACGATTTCAGATTTCCTTCATGTGTTTCCGGCGGTGACAACGAACATGCCTTGGATAGACGACGGCTTTGAGGCCCTCTTGGAGCCCTTCTACAACGGCAAGAAGCTCACGGATCCCATTTCTACCAAGGAGGACAAGTTCCAGCTACTCCCGGCTTTCCTCAAAGTGAAAGGCAAGCATTGCTTCCAAAAATTCTCTTGGTTACGTTCTTCTCCGGCTAACTCTTAATAGGACTTGTCAAACAGTATGCGCAAATGACTGCTCTTTCCTGCGTGTGAGCTTCGACTGACTCCTCACAGGCACATCGACTCATACAACTTCTTCGTCGAGCATGAGATTAAGGAGATTGTTCGAGCCAACCGCACAATCCGGAGTGATGTCAACGACAACTTCTGGCTTGAGTATGTAGCTCCCATAGCCCAAGCCATAGGCGCCTGTGAAATCTGACCTTTCTTCTCAGGTTTACCGATATCCGCGTCGAGCGTCCGTGCCGCCAAGATTTTAACGATGCGAAGTCACGCAACGAAGTCACTCCGATGGAGTGCCGACTCCGAGACATGACATACGCTGCTCCGATTCTTGTCGACATAGCCTATATCCGTGACAAACAAAAGATTGTGCGCAAGAATGTTCCTTTAGGGCGAATGCCGGTCATGTTGCGCAGTTCGAAGTGCCGCCTTGGTGGTGCCAACAATGCCAGAATGGAGCTCATGAACGAATGCCCGCTTGATCCGGGTGGATACTTCATTATCAACGGCACTGAAAAGGTCATTTTGATTCAGGAACAACTCAGCAAGAATCGTGTAATCGTTGAAGCCGACGAGAAGAACAACATCATTTCCGCATCAGTGACTAGCTCAACGCACGAACGAAAGTCGAAAACAACAATTACAATGAAGAAGGAGAAGATAGTGCTTACTCAGAACGCGCTTGTTGAGGGCATTCCCATTGTTATCATCCTAAAGGCATTTGGTGGTCTAACTGATTACGAGATCATGCAGCTTGTCGCTGGCTCCGATGGACGGTATCAAGATCAGTTCTCTATCAACTTTGAAGAAGCTGCGAGGGCTGGCGTCTTCACCCAACACCAAGCTCTGGAGTATGTTGGCACCAGAGTAAAGATGGGTTCACGAAAGGGCCAATTCGGCCCCCAGGCCCGACGAAACACTGTCGAGGAAGGTCTTGACGTGCTCGCAAACATCGTCATTGCCCATGTTCCCATTGAAGGCTTGGATTTCTATCCCAAAGCGATCTATGTCGCTATGATGACTCGCCGAGTCCTCATTGCAGCCCACGATCCCAAGAAAGTTGATGATCGTGACTTTGTGGGTAACAAGCGACTGGAACTTGCAGGCCAGCTTCTGTCATTATTATTCGAAGATCTTTTCAAGCGCTTCACGAGCGAGGTGAAGATGTCGATCGACAAATTTCTCAAGAAGAACAACCGCGCCGTGCCGCTAGATGCTGTGCATATGATCAGCAATCATGCCAACAATATAGGCATAGGAATTAATCGAGCCATTCAGACCGGCAACTGGACTGTGAAGCGATTCAACATGAACCGCGCTGGTGTAACCCACGTCCTGAGCAGACTGAGCTACATTGCTGCTCTCGGCATGATGACACGAATCAGCAGTCAGTTTGAGAAGACTCGAAAGGTCTCCGGTCCTAGAGCGCTTCAGCCCTCTCAGTGGGGTATGCTTTGTCCATCCGATACACCTGAAGGTGAAGCTTGTGGACTGGTCAAGAATTTGGCTCTAATGACCCATATCACGACGAATGTGGATGAGGATCCGGTGAAAAGATGGATCTTTACGCTCGATGCAAGCGTTGAACCTATTCGAAACTTCTCTGGTGCCGAGATGCATAGAGAGGGGAACTACATCATCCACGTAAATGGTACCCCATTTGCTTTAACACGATACCCGAGGAGATTTGCGCAAAAATTCCGCACCATGCGTCGCCGTGGTTGGATTTCTCCGTTCGTCAGCATCAACCTGAACACGCATTTCAACGCAGTCCATGTGGCGACGGATGAGGGTCGCATCTGTCGTCCGTACATCATTGTTAAGAATGGGCAGCAAAAGCTGAAGCCGGAACATCTTCGTCTCTTGCAACTTGGCAAAGTAACTTTCGACGATTTCTTGACCCATGGAATTGTCGAATATCTCGATGTCAATGAAGAACAAGATGCTCTAATCACTCTTTATGAGCAACAAGTTACGAAAAGCACAACCCATTTGGAGATTGAGCCTTTCACCCTCTTGGGTGCTGTCGCGGGACTCATTCCTTTCCCGCACCATAACCAATCGCCTCGAAACACATATCAATGTGCCATGGGTAAGCAAGCCATTGGCGCAATTGCCTACAACCAATTCAACCGCATTGATACTCTACTCTACACACTCGTCTACCCCCAACGACCCATGGTCATCTCCAAAACCATCCAACTGGTGCACTACGATAAGCTTCCAGCTGGTCAAAATGCCACTGTCGTTGTCATGTCGTATTCTGGATACGATATTGAAGATGCCTTGGTCCTCAACAAAGCGTCCATCGACAGAGGGTTTGGAAGGTGTCAGGTCTTTCGAAAATACACCACAGAACTACAGAAATATCCCAACGGCAGGAGAGAGCGAATTGGTGATCCTGAAAATGAAGGCGAGGGCGCTGCCAAGCAGCGCATTGCTAAGCATGAGGCGCTGGATGACGACGGCCTTGCCATTGTTGGTTACCGAATCAACTCTGGAGAAGCAATGGTGAAGAAAGAAACGCCCCTGGATCTCACAACCACTGGCATTGGGCTTGACCGCGGTCCAAGCGAGTACCGCGATTCGTCAGTTTCCTACCGTATCCCTGATCCTGCTTACATCGACAAGGTCATGATCTCGCATACCGAGAAGGATACTACAATTGTTAAAGTGCAGACCAGACAGACACGTCGACCGGAATTGGGCGACAAATTCTCCTCGCGCCACGGTCAGAAGGGTGTTGTGGGCATCATCGTTGAACAGGAGGATATGCCTTTCGCTGATACTGGGTTGACTCCTGATATTATCATGAATCCCCACGGTTTCCCATCTCGAATGACTGTTGGCAAGCTACTCGAATGTCTTACTGGCAAAGCGTCTATCCTTGATGGCAGGCCAGACTATGGATTTGGAGATGCGTTCAGATCTCATCCAGTCGAGGACATGGGTAAGGCCTTGCTGAGCCATGGCTTTTCGTGGGAGGGCAAGGACTACTTCACGTCTGGCCTTACCGGCGAGCCGCTCGAGGCGTACATTTTCAACGGTCCGATTTATTATCAACGCCTCAAGCACATGGTGCAAGATAAGATGCACTCGCGTTCGCGCGGTCCCAGGGCCATCCTGACGCGCCAGCCGACCGAGGGTCGTTCAAGAGACGGAGGTCTTCGACTTGGAGAAATGGAGCGTGATTGTCTAATTGCGTACGGAGCCTCGCAGCTGCTCCTCGAGCGGCTGATGATCAGCTCCGATGGCGTGCAGCTAGACATCTGCCAGCAGTGTGGTCTCTTCGGATACAAGGGCTACTGCAACACGTGCAAGAGCACGAGGGAGGTGACCAAGATGACGATGCCGTACGCGGCGAAGCTTCTTGTGCAGGAACTCATCAGCATGAATGTCGGTGTGCGTCTCCAGCTGCAAGACGAGTTCCCCCATCCACGATAGTGTGTGCACCACGGCGTATTGGCATTGGAATTGGATTGGGTTTTGGAGTAAATGTAGGATTACCAAAAGCTATACACTAGATATACACATATGAATAGACGGTGACAATGAGCTCATGCATCCTGTCCCTATATTCTTAAGATCTACCAAGCTGTTACGTGCTCGAGGATATGAGCTGGTCCAGACTGTGCACAGCATAACGCGTGTTCACTCTTTGCCATGAGACATCACGACTTGAGCTTTTTGGAGCCACGAGATGGCTGCAGCCCCTTAAGGCCGCCCATTGTGATTTCAAACTCCACCGCGCCGCTCACACCTGGACCTGATGCCGCAACGTGCGGGGCAAAGACGACCTTCATCCAGCGCCTCCAGCTTCGCAAGGTCGGCATGCCAGCGTCCGGGTCGTCGTCGTCGGCCTGGAGCGGTGCGGCCATCCTAGTGGTCGTCCCGTAAACAGGCCGCTTGAAGAGGGCGATGCGAGCAGCGATCTGGGTGGACCACACTAGCCCGAGGCTGGGGTTCTTGAGCGAGTGGTTGTTGCGAGGGTCGTCTCCCCATCCGGTAAACCACCGCTGCTGATGATCGAGGAGGAGGGCGGGCGGCGCGGGAAGTCGTCTTGGGAGAAGAAAGGAGGCATGAGGGATGAGGAGGGTGGACTTTGTGGCGGAGGCATGCTTCTTGAGGCAAGAGGGCTTTCTTGAGAAGCAATGGCATGGCCGCGGGGGGTGTCCCGGGGGATGATGTCGGAAGTGAAGCGGTCTGCGACCTGATTCGCGACCACGACTGCAAGGTTATGCCTGCGAGCGAGGTCGCGAAGTAAGCCGCCTAATCGGACGAGCTCGGTGCTCCGCGCGGCCATGTTAGAGCCATGCGTTCCCTGGCGCTCAAATTCTGCGCGGTAGTTGGCGGCGACGGAGTCGATGACGAGTAGGCCGATGCTGCCCCTCGCGAGCATGACGGGCACCTGGTACTCGAGGATGTGGTCCTGAGATTCCAGGTCCGGTGTGACTGTGCTGAAGATGTTGTCGAGGGATGGCGTGCCAGCCTCGTCGCTATCAACCAGATCCTGCAGCATCGAGTTGGCGGCAAGCATTTGGGCCAGTCGCTTGGTAGCGAGGCCAGACTCCGTGGAGATGTAGAGAGCCTGCTTCCCGAGGCCGCGCGGAGCGGGGAGCTGCACAGCAAGACAGAGGCTCAGGAGGAATTGCGTCTTCCCCGCGCCGCTCTCGCCGGCGAACTCGGTGATGCAGCCAACAGGCACGCCGCCACCTAGAGCGGCGTCAAGGTCGGGGTCGAGGGTGCTGATGGTGGGACATGGCTGCGAGGCGGAAGGGTCCGACAGATCCAGGTACTCCGGCTTCAGGTCATCAGATAGCGATGCCTGGATGGCTGCTACGAGGCGCTTGAGGTCGAGTATCGGCAGGCCTGTCTGCTTGGCGATGTCGGCGGGGTGGAGAGCGAGAAGGTCCGTTGTGGTGAGGGCATGCTGCTCGATGGCGGGAAGGAGAGCAGCGAAGCGGGTGACAGGAAAGGAGGGCAAGATGCGAAGCAAGTCTGTCATGGGCGGAAAAGGGAACGGCGGCACGGAGCAGACAGGACCGAGTAGAAATCGTGAATCGCGTAAGTTGTTAAATGAGCAGTCAGGCCGGGAGGAGTCGTGGTGTGAGCGGAAGCGGACTCCAATTCAGCCCATGACCAGGAACCCCGAGTACTTGTCCGAATATGACTTATGAAACGCGATGAGGTTAATTCGGTTTGACACCCTCCTGTTCTGTCAAGAAGCACAAAGATATAGTGGCCGCGCCCTAGTCATTCACGCGAATCGTCGAAGCGCAGAGTCACAATTCGTACCAATCCCTGGCTCAGGAAACGTGACTCGAAGTATCGCGTCGGGAGCTATACAAAATAGGGCAAAAACAGGTTAAATGAAGGGAAAATTCAAGAGAGAGTGTTAGCAAAGGACCCCGTCCGGGCATGTGTTTGCGTGAGTGGGCGAGAGTAAGGCAGCTGGCTGGCAGTGAGGTTGACGTCGGTGAATCTGGCCAGCCAATGTTGACGTGATCGCACTGTATGGCAGTGGAGAACTGGGAGAGCTATACGGTGCGGATTCTGATCATGACGCACTTTACTTATCGGCGTCGCAGAGATAAAGGCGGGGGACGAGGCGAGGGCTCGGACAATGAGCTTTCGTTACCTTTGCGAGGGAAATTCACAACTTCGTTATAGGAAGGGGCGAAACTGCCCTTGTTTTTTTAACAGCTGGGTTTAATTGAGTAATACGAAACGGATATGTGCTATAATGATGAACCGCTGCACCGATACGCTTTGCCTTCCATCACATCAAAGAGTCCAAATTCCTAGACCAAGACACAAGATCATTTATGGTATTCAAATCATGATAAACCAGACAAGCTCGTTACTCCTTTCAACTATATGCTCCCCAAAAACATGGTGTAGAAAGGATCAGTAGATCCAAGTTGTGGTCATCTCAGTAATCGATGAGCCGGAGCTTCTTTCCGACCTCTCTCCGCCGGGCCTGCACGGTTGCTCGTTCTGAAGCCTTGGTCTCGCCAGCATCGTACTTATCTCCACGAGCTTTGAGTGCCTGAAGTAGCATTCCCGCATCGAAGAACCCATCTGGAATCACAAGTTAGCACGTTGCGCCTCGAATGCTACAACTTTGTCAGGGTTGCCAATGGTTGCAGTCACTTACATCCTCCTAATTCGTCGTCCTCACTGAGCGTCATGCTCTCTTCGGTTGGCGATCTGGACCCAGTGTTTGCCCTCAAAGATTTGAGAACCTCGGGACCTGCCAGCGGACGGCCCCTGGACTTGAGTCTATTTGCCGGCTTTGGCCTAGCCATCTCGGCCTCGCGCGCCCGGGTTGACTTGACATGAGCTTGGTTCGTGATGCGCAGAATGCGACGAATCTCCAGCAGATAACTTTCCAGGGTGTCGATAAAACGCTTGGTTTGGCGGTGCTTGCTCGACACGCAAATGGAGATCGTCTCATCCTTGATGATGTACCCAATACCGAAACCATCACCAGACGTGGGTCCGAAGCCAAAATGCCGAAGCGATGGGTTTCCGCAATTGGACGTGGAAAGAATTGTAGTGTTCAGTTTATCCCAGCCAGGATCGGCGAAAATCAAGGGCAGTGGATGTTGCTGCGTTCTTGACGCAGTGCTGTCGAGTCTGTCACGAGTAGGCTTTACTTCAACCCCATCCATAGAGCCCGCCGAGTCTCCTCTACCACGGCCATTAGGCGAGTTGCTGTGGATGGAGTATTCCTCTCCAGTGCTTGAGTATCCAGTGCTGCTCACCGCGCTTTCCAGCTCTTCGTCGACGGACTTTTGCCAGACACTCCAGAGCGCATATAAATGACGATCGCAACCCTGAGCTTTCGCACACTCTCTCGTGGTACTGACGTGCTTTTCACACGCTGCTTTCAAAGCCTCTACCTTTTGCTCGGCAGGATTGTCCGCCCAGAAGGTCTGCACAAAGTCCACCGACTCGTCTGACACGCTCCGGATAGCTTCGGTGCGGCCATGGAGGAAGAACTTGGTCATGGCGGGCTCGTATGTGCACTCAACACGACCATATAAGCCGTAATAAGCGGCTTGGAAAGCCATCTGAACAAATGCGTCGGGCGAGAAGCCCATTGAAGTGATGAAGTTCTTGCCGTATGTGCCAAAGTCCAAACACTGGAACTCGTTCTGCTCAATAAGATCCGCCAAACGCGTCTCGGCGAATCTTACGGCTATGCTTAACTCAGGTAGCATGTCCCATTCAAGCTTCCGCGGCGTCGTATTGACTTGGCCAAAGCTATCAGGGTCCCGCTTCGTGGGGTCGGGACTCGTGGACGCCCAAATCGTTGGGGCCTTGCCATTGATAGAGCGGGCAAATCGCAGGATAGTATCTGTGTATACATCGCTTGCAAATCTCAACACCGTATGGCCATCAACGCCGGTGTGCTCGAAGTTGATGCCAGCACTGCCGTTCTTGCAAACAATGATCTGGAGCTTGTCATACCAGCGGTTGGTACACGTGCCGATCTGAACCCCTCGCTCAATCTCGCTGGTTCCACATAGCATATTTTGACAAAGAGCGGCTACATCGTGAGGCTCAGAGTAGTCCAAGCACAGCGCAAATAATGCAGAATCGACAATGCTCAACGAGTCGGCATTGTTGGACTCGGGGTCTCGTGTTAGAACGTCGCGTAGCCCAGACCAAACCTTTCGATTCTCGGTGCTCAGAACACCAAGGGCACCTTTGGCGGCATCTTGAATTGGTGTTTGAGCTGCATCGTCAATTACAGTCTGCAAGTTGACGGCAATGTCCCTTTCGCTCATGATGACGTCTGAATTGTCATCCAGGACATCGAACCAGTAGAATTGCCCGTGACATAGCACAACAATGTGCTTTGATTCAGGGTCTTGTTCAATCTGACACCCGGCATCCGTGGGGACTCGAGCGGTTCCGAATAGTCGGGAGAACTGGTACATGCACAACGGAGTTCCCTTGACTGTGTCAGGGGGCAGTTCCTCTTTCCGGACTGCTCTGATAAATTCCAGGGCAGAAACGACAAGCGACGCTGCGCGAGTGACCTGGTTGTTTCTGGCCGGCGTTGGATCATCTTCCAGAAGGAAGAATGGGTTGAGGTTGAGAACGACGGGGTTATCAAAGTTGAGGTATGAGTCGTACCCTGCAAGGCATGTAAGTCATTGAGACAGCCATGTCGCGAATTGGTTGCTTACAGAATTGCTCGATGTAGCTCGTCTTTCCCTCGGCATACTTCTTCAGCTTCTCCTGAAGCTCTGGCCCGTCATTCTTGAGAAACTCTTTGATGGCATGTTGCGTTTCTGTGCGTTCTCGGGGCGTTTGCAAGGGCCGCAGGACTTGGCTATACTTTTTCAAAGTATTTTCAAGCTCTGGGATGGGAAGCTTGGGCAGCTTGTCCTGAGCGGCAAAGGTAATGCCGCCCTCTTTTCTTTTCTCGCCGTAGGTAGCCATGGGCATTCGTTTGTATTCAGATGGTGACTTTGCGCGGTCTCCGTTTGTTAGTGTTGGTGTCACGCGCGGCACATCTCGACTCTCCGAAGGGCTTTCAGATGTGGCCAACCTTTCGGCTATCGAAGAGCCAAAGGCAAGAGATTGTACTTTGGCCATCATGTTGTCAGCAGCTGCGTGGGTGTGTAGGCTCAGGCGAAAAGTGGAGAGACGGTTGTGCTGATATTGAGGCCGCGAAGAGCCGTGCGGTAGAAGTAGTGACAGTCTTGAAGACAGTAGGAGGGCATGGGAGGGGAGGAGGTAGAGCCTTGGGGATCCAAGGGTCTTAAAAAGGGCAGGGAATAAGTAGATTGATGCAGTCGACAACCGCCAAGGATTGGAAAAGGACTCGACAGAGGAAGGGGGTCAAGCGTAGCTATGGGGAGTCTGCGACAGGAGCTAGACTTATAAGCTCGGCCAAAGACTTCGGTGGAGCGCCGCCGGTAAACGATTCGGGGCCCCGGATGAGCCTTGCTCGCCTGGTTACCGATCGGCCTGAAACGAGGGCAAAGGATGGGTAGCGTGGGAAGTATTCAAGGTTGTGTGGGTCAGGAAGGAGATATGTCCAGGAGAGGTTGTGAGTCTCGCCTATGAGCATGGATCCAATAGCCTTGGCATGTGAAGGTTGGGGAAAACGAAGAGATGTCCTGCTGGATGTAACGGGAGTAGAAGGGTGAAATGTGAAGGAGACAGGACACGACGAGTGCGTGATTTTTGAGGTATATATTAAATATAAAAAAAAGAGAAGGAGACTTACGGGATGCGACGGCGCAGTAAGAGTGAGGTTGCGCTCACGTCCTGTGCGAGGCAGACGCGACTGGTGATGGTGGGCACGGGATGAGACTCTGAATGTGGCTGGGCATGTGCTGGGGGACACGAGGACTTGGAGTCGCAGAGCAGAGCACGCAGCAGCAGCCTAGAACGCGATTTGGACTTATGTAGGTTGAATTCAGGCGCAACGCAAGCTACAGGGTCCAGGCTTGAAGATGTATATTGCGCAGGCCACGGATGGGGAACCAAGGGACCTTGCGTCGCTCGGGAGAAACGGACAAGCGCAACGGCGTTCTGGCAGGTTCTCGCCGTCAGGTGCCCGGACAAATGGGGGAACGACGTATGCGGTGCAGCTGTGGATGGAGGGGAGCTTGTCGGCTCGGACGACGGGATGTTGCAGCTTTTGGAGGCACGTTGCGGCGACTACCTACCTTACTTTACCTTATCTTACCCCAAGAAAAAAAAAAGAAAAAAAGTGGGAGGGCAGACCTGCACTGTAGTACAGAATAGAAGCGTCGCTGACCTTTCCATGACCTATGATGCGTCTTGCGTAGCCGTTTCCTTCCCTTTGCTCCCCGCACCCGAGGCCCCGGATCCACTCACGCCTGTATGGGGGGAGGCATGGCGGGGGAAATCAAGATTGTCGAGTTGATACCAACCACATGGGTAACTTGAATGCTGTAACGGTTCTGTAATTTGCCTTCTGTTTCGAATAGCTTGATCAGCAAGATTCGGAAAATACGAGAAGGAACCTGTCTGGGCTTAGACGCAACAGCTGTTACAACAGACACTCACTTGCTGTACTAATTGTCATTGTGCTACTGAAACCCTATAAACAGCCCCGTTGCTTCGGACCAAAGGATGCCAAGCAGTGGCAGCCAAGTGCATTTCGTCATTTACTCCACGGGCTGCGGGCACGCTCATTTCCCGACCCCAATGTGGGGTAGGTGTGCACCGTTGGCTTCACATGCTATGGCAGCCATGGCCAGGTTAAAACGACGCTGTGCTGCAGCGCAGCGCACACATAACCCATAACTCACTGGATGCCACTGGCCCTCATGTTCACCAGCAACTACAATTCACTATATCTTACCACGAGGGATACGCCACAGCAGATAGCTTGTGTTCAACCTCTCTACCTTCGATTGTTTCCTTGCTTCCTCAGTGTCGCAAAGTGAATGGGCAAGGGCTCACTTATCCGATGAGTTTGATGTCGAACAACTCGTTAATTTGAAGCTCGGTGTTCGCATAAACAGGCCGCCGCTCAGCATCTGTCGATAAGCGCTTGCTCTGCCCATTTTGGTTGCCCGATTGCTGGCCTTTCATCCGTAGTCCCAAACCAGGATGTGCCAGCCAAAATCACATGTCATCAAGATCCCACCAAAGCTACAGTCTACATATGCAACTTGATCCTTTCCGTGCAGCCTTGTCGAGTTACGAGTTCCCAAGGTTTTAGCCAGATGCCTGCCACCATTTTGTGGCACCGGATGGCAACGTTACTCATGAATGTCGTGTTTGGCAAATGCACCCACCGAAATTGTTTCCGCAAAATGATCACCCACAAACATAAACTACCCTATGCTAAAACATATCGTAGAATCGTTGATGCTCATTTGAATCATTTTTTCTTTCTGTCTTGAGAGGAACAACGTAAGCTCAGGAAGAGGAACCTCTCGATTCTCGTATTTGTATCACTTATTGTTCGGATACTTACTGCTTCCAACGAGTTCTGCAATCTCGCTCCTCGTCGATTCGCGTGGTGCTGCACAAAAACAAATATCTACAGCGAGCTTCTTTTCAACTCGACTATACCCCAATCTAGCCATTCGAGTGAACGATATGACATTCAAATTGCCTGCTAAGCACAAAGCTTTTCCAGATACCCATCTCAGCCCATGATATGCGTGCGCCCCCTACCGAACATCACCGCCCAAAATGGTAGTCCATTCGAGCAGCCTTTCCTTTTTGGGCAATCCATTCGAGCTCCAGCTCAGCCCTGCAACTTCTTGGAAAGGCACTATTCTTCCAACAGCCCTCAATCAGAACCTCGAACCATTTGTCCATTATTCTCAATGTGAAGTGCTGGCCTCCACAATCTTCCGTCTCTGGAAGTCCTTTCGAGATGACGCGCAAGTTTTGCTGCTACCTGCGCCGCCATTCATCTTATGAAGCGAAGTGCCGGCTCATCAGGTTTAAAGTACTGGGATAGGAAGCCTCAGTCAATTGCAGTAGCCTCTTTCTGGCTATCATGACCGCGTCTTGTGTATAAAGAGAGATATCTCCCTATTTCCTATATTTTTATACTTCGACTTGAAACCCGGTGACCTCTCGCCACCTACAGGCTTTATTGGCCATGATCATTACCCTCATCAAGCGCTACTGCAAACCGCGGTTCAAGACGGCGAAGGGTACGGACCCTACAAGCTGTGCTCATCATGGCCAGCCATCATGTGATCCTTGTACGAGCTGCAAGGCCGAAAAGAGGTCGGCGACGAAGTATCGATGGACTATTGTCCTCGGCCTGGTGCTTCCGTTCGCCCTGCAAGCTTTAGACGCGACAATGTAAGTCGGTCCAATTGTAACCCGGTACAGCGCAATTGCGTCCTGACTCGAAGCCAACTGAAGCATAGCGAGCGCATTGCCATGGATAGCGAATGACTTTGGCGAGAGTTCCCAGTTCAACTGGATTGCTTCAGCTTTCAATCTCACCTCGGCCGCCTTCATCCCGTTCTGGGGTCAGATGGCAGATGTGTTTGGTAGAAACGCATGCCTCAATGGGTCGCTAGTCTTAATGCTCGTTGGCAGCGCCCTATGTACGGGAGCACCGAGCAACGCTTTCTCCGTGCTTCTTCTTGGTCGTGGATTCCAAGGTGTTGCTGCTGCTGGCCTCAATGTCATTGTGCGAACCATCCTAGCCGATCGAGTGACACTGGCGGAGAACGCAAAGAACTGGACAATTCTTGCTTATGTAGGGGGAATCTCTTATTCAGCAGGTCCAGTTGTCGGGGGTTAGTCCTACCAAAATCTTGTGAACGCTCGGGGTTGAGCTTACGATCAACTAGGGTACCTTACTAAGACCGACTGGAGATGGTGCTTTGCGATCAACCTTCCTATTGCATTAGCAGCTCTGGTTATTGCATTCTTTGTCCTTCGAAAGAAAATCCTCGGGCCCCAGCCTATTGTAGAGGCTGAGGGCTTCACAGGACTCGAGACCCCCCCTGTCTCGTTCGTCGGCCGTCTGAAAACCATCGATTTGGGAGGTCAAATCCTTTTCCTTTTTGGATTCGGACTGGTAGTGCTAGCTTTGACATGGGGAGGAGTCTCTTACCCGTGGAACTCCTCTGCAGTCCTGTGTTCTCTCATCGTAGGGTGCTTCGTCGTGGGGTGCTTCGTCGCGTGGGAACGCCTCTTGTCTCCTGGTAAATACCTTCGAAAGGCGATGCCATGGCAGAGCGCAATGGTGCCTTGGGTCATGTTGAAACACAAGGATATCGGCCTAATCTGGTGGTCGGATTGTGCTAGTGGCATAGCACAGTTTGCCGTAAGTGCTTGACCTAGGTCCAATTCTGGTGTATATGAAGGCTTATGAATCCAGATACTCTTTTTCTGCAACATTTATTTCATCGCCGTCAAGGTAAGCGACGCACTTGAAAAGGCTGTGAGTACGATCTGACATTCTGTCAGGGTCGAAGCGCGGAAGAGTCTGGAGTACAGCTTCTTTACTTTGTCCCTGGGCTCGGAGGTACGTAACAAAACCATCTTCGCGAGGACAGAAGTATCTGACGTTCAACAGTCGGCGTGATTCTTTGCTCATTACTTTGCAACACATGGCCACGTGTGACATTTCCGCCCGTATTCCTTGGTACTGGCATCGAGACGATTGGCATTGGCCTCCTTGCATGGGCATTGTTCATGGAACGAACTTCCACAATTTACGGCATGATGGCCTTGGTAGGGGTAGGAATTGGCCTGCGAATCATGGCGGCGCCTTTGCATGGGCTGGGCATCTTCCGCAACGACCGTGCCTCTGTCATCAGTCTCCTGTCATTGGCCGGGCCTTTTGGAGGCACGCTTGGTCTAACTGTCATGTCGACTGTGTTCAATAACGTATCTGGCCTAAGTGCACATCAAGACAGCTTCTTGTTACCTCAGGGACTCACGGAAGCGGGACGAGAAGAGGCACGGCACAACGCAAAGGTAGGATAATGAATGTTCTTGAAGAGGAAGGAGAATTCACAGGCTTATGCGAATGCGCAGATGGGTGTCGTGTGGGCCTTCGTGGCGATTACTCCGCTGATGTTATCGGTTCGTCTAGAATGCCCCTACCCCAACAATGCACTTCTATTAACAGTTGTTAGGCATGGCTCTGTACATGCCTCATTGGAAACGTCAGATTGAACAAGCAGATTCAACAGACCGAAGGATTTCAAGATAGCGATGTGGTTGAAGGTGTGTATATATGGAAGTTGATCACAGGAGTCAATGCAGACAAGACAACGAGAGATTCGGTACGTGATGATTCAGGCGGTTGATAGGGGTGACCATCAAGTTACAAGTCCAAGAAAAATGCGACACTGGAATTTTGAGATTTTACCGAACTGCAACTGGTATCGGCGTTCATTTCGCGTCGAAAGAAGTGCACCTTAAGACGTCAGGGGGCAAATAGAACGGAATGGGAACAGCGAGCCTATAGAGTTCCACTTCGCTTAGAGTTCACGCACTTCTTTGGCCGATATTGACATGGTACACGTGCAGCGCCCTTTACTGTACTGGTTCATTTTCTTGTTTCAATATTTCTGCTTTCGTTTGTAGAAGGAACTTTTTCAGAACTGAACTGATAATTGTTACCCTGTAAGGATTGTGTCTCATCGTCGAGGTGGCAAATGTAGACGGAATGGGGTCCCACATACCCGTGTCTGAGGCACCTTTACAGCAACTCTGGCGTATGGAACGACACGACATGTTAACCCCTCAGCAACATCCGAGTGACACTCGAATACTCAACTTGCATGCACCGGCTCATTCTGCTTTCCCGCGGTTGACCGTCTCCCAAGCCCGCGAAAAGTCCGACAGGACGCGGGCAACATGAACAATCGTGAGGCGCAGCATCAGGATGAGAGTCCGGAACCCAAGCTGTGGCTTGAGTTTCGAACCTTTGACGACGGACTGTCGGCGCAATCAGCAACCGCGAAACATACTCCTTCGCCTGCTACGTTTCCGCAGTTCGGGCAGCTCCCCACCGAGCTACGTCTGAAAATTTGGGCTCATCTGGTGCAGCCGCGTGTCATCGTCGTCTGCTGCTTGCAAAAGGATAGGGAAGTGGAGCGGCGCCGCCACGAGTTGGCTCGGCGCACCCGCGGCGCCGGCGTCCCGACACTGCTGCACGTCAACCATGAAGCTCGATGCGTCGGGCTCCGCCATTACGAGCTCACGTTCAGTTGGAAGATTTCCAAAATCGTGACGGATACTCCCGTGTCACGGCCCGCGCAGGTCTACTTCAACTTCGCGCTGGACGCACTCTATCTGACCGGAGAGCTGGAGGCGTTCGACTCCAACGGCTTCAACCTGCCCATGGTGTATTTTTTACGGCGCGAAGACACGCAGCGGGTGCGACACATTGCGTGCGCATTTGTAGAGCTCGGCTATCCCGAGCAGGAGAGCGATCAGGTATATAGCTGCCTTTGGCATGTGGTGGATCGGTTCAAGGGTGTGGACCGCCTGCTACTGACCGTCGACGACTCCGACGAGGAGCAGATGAGGGGATGCCTCCTCCGGACTACGGACAATGTGATACAGAAGATTTGGAACGGGTGGAGGCTGGGAACAACGGTGACCAATTCGACCATGGCCAATAAGCAGATGTTGCTTGTCAAGGAGGACGACTTGGCAGAGTTTGTGGCGAGCCATCAGGGCGGTGGACTGTATAGCGACCGGGACAAAAATGGGGAGGCAGGGCCGTAGAGCAAGAGACGGATCGAAGGCTGGGAGATTTTAGGATTCGATGCGCATTGTCTTGATATCCCCATAGCTTTACGAACAGCGTCTACAGAAGGCGTGTTGCGACCTTCATCTTCAGGAATCGGCCAGCGATCGTCATCAGAAAACGCATTGGTCCCTTAACTCAGTTGGTTAGAGTGTTGTACTAATATTCCAATATGTTATGCAAAAGTCGCCAGTTCGACCCTGGCAGGGACCAATTATTTTTTTGCATTTCTGCCTGACTTTGGTTTTTTCCCCCTCCCACTTACTTGTCCGCTGGTGGCATCATCGAAAGAACGGTTGGAACGTAAGGCTACGTACACTTTTTTGTGTGGTCGGGCGATGATCAGTAAGAAATAACTTGGAAATCTTTAATATCCTCTGGGGGACTGTTTGTTAGACCCATTTAATAAAAAATGTCATTATGATATCGTTGATATCTTGTAATTTTAAGGTTCATGTTCAGCATTTACTCATATTGCTTGCCCACCTACCAGCATCAGGCAATGTATGCAATTGCCGTGAGTGAAACTCGCTACTTCGTCTGCTCTGCCTTGATATCGGGGAAGCCGATGTGTATTGTTTCGAGTAACATCGAGCTGTGGCAAAGAGCTTTTGCTATCTGCGCTCACACAAGCACCATCAGATATCACAGATCGCACGCAGAACGAATAACATCGGTAGGTTTCCCACGCTCGTCATGCAGCGCCCAGCGGTCCAAACTAGGCAAGATGTGTGGCCAAAGTTAATGAGGATGCGGGCGCAGCGGACGGCCATGCCCGACCAGCTTCTATTGGTATGGGTGACATTTGACTTTCGCTTTCACGATTTTGAATTTACCTTGGTGATTTCCAGGTCTGGCGATGCGACGTTCGTGCCTAGCCAGACATTGTTGAAATCGCGACACAGTAGCCTGCTTGCGTTGCACCCTTGCGGCTCTCGATGGTGGATGTCGTGGAGCGGTCGCCGAGACAGCTTGACACCCCTGCAAAGGGCAACGGACTGGGGGTAGATGCTGGCTGGGCCACTTTTTGCTCCGTCGCCTGGTTGGCATGCGAGCAGGCATCCAAGCTTGGAAATCTGTGGCTTGACCAGGATTCAACTTTCAAGTTGACCTTGACCTGCGATGCAAGTGGCTATGAATCACGTCTACCAAGAACATGCTCGTGACACAGACTCAAGTTGATGAGAGAGAGAGAGGCATGCCTGCATCAATTGTCACATTCGGAGCTGAAAAAGATAAGGCCTCCTGTATCGGTTGCCGTTAAGCAATCCATAGCATGATGAATGCTTCCTAGTACCCGATGCGACGCCGCAGATAAGCCGCATGAGAAATAGGCACCCTGTTGGGCTGCCCGCTGTCTGAGCCTCACCGCCGCTGCTGAGCAACGGTGTCCAGGTTCTGAGCGGTAAACATGCTGCCTCCCAAAAAGCAGACAGCTGCCTTTTCGAAATCGTAGATGTCGTACCTGGAGGTGCCGGATCCTGGCTTCTGTGTTTCTAGAGGATTGTGAATGCAGATCTTGACCCAACGTTTTGCCATTGGCCCAAACTATGGAAGCTGAAAAGACAGAATTTTTCCTTGTTCGCCCCAATCCCAGGGGTGGCGTTCCAACCGTGCGTGCCCAGAGATTGATGGTATCATCTAGACCAGATTTTTTTTTAGGAGGGGCAGACGAAGGCGGGGCAAAATCGAAAGGGAAAAAAAAAAGATACATGAGGGGAGCTTCCCACAATGGTGGGGCAGGTAGGTGGTACTTGCCCCCCGCCGTGCGTCACCCGGCAACTGGAGGTCCCCAGAACGTTGTGCCCCACGGTGGAAGTCCCGGGAGCCTGACAATGACATCAATCAGAACGCCATGGAAGCAGAGATCGAGCTGGGGAAGCTGCAGACGTAGGGCAAGGAGACGAAGGAATTGAGGGCTCGGAAGACGGTAGAACAGGAATTATGGATACTACCAGCAGTGCAAGCGGATTTCTCAAGGATCCATAGAACCGAAAACGGGCTGTGCAGCGGTTGCTGGCCGCTTCTTCTGCCTGCTAGACTCTTCCCGCAGCCCCTGCAGACTTCTGAGGTGGGCTCCCTTGGAATAGTGTAGAACCACATCGAATCTCTACCATCGACCTTTATTAGGTTGCCCTGCAAGCTGCCTTCTCACCAGCAGAACTCTTTTTCCTCACGCACATCTCCAAATACCCCATCTCAGAGACTTCAAATAACTCATCCTTGAAGCACAAAAAGCAATCTTTTCCTAATCTCTTTTTTTCTCCCTCTCACATATACCCCCTGCATCCCACACCTACACAACACCACCACATCACAGCCACAATGGGTCCCGCCGTCGGTATCGATTTGGGTACCACGTACTCGTGCGTGGGTATCTTCCGCGAGGATCGTTGCGACATCATCGCCAACGACCAGGGTAACCGAACCACTCCTTCCTTCGTTGCCTTCACCGACACCGAGCGTTTGATCGGTGATGCCGCCAAGAACCAGGTCGCCATGAACCCTCACAACACCGTCTTCGACGCCAAGCGTCTGATTGGTCGCAAGTTCAGCGACTCTGAGGTCCAGGCCGACATGAAGCACTTCCCCTTCAAGATTATCGACAAGGCTGGCAAGCCCGTCATCGAGGTCGAATTCAAGGGCGAGACCAAGGCCTTCACCCCCGAGGAGATCTCCTCCATGATCCTCACCAAGATGCGTGAGACCGCTGAGAGCTACCTGGGTACCACTGTCAACAACGCCGTTGTCACTGTCCCCGCCTACTTCAACGACAGCCAGCGTCAGGCCACCAAGGATGCTGGTCTCATTGCCGGCCTCAACGTCCTCCGTATCATCAACGAGCCTACCGCCGCCGCCATTGCCTACGGTCTTGACAAGAAGATCGAGGGTGAGCGCAACGTCCTGATCTTCGATCTTGGCGGTGGTACCTTCGATGTCTCTCTCCTGACCATCGAGGAGGGTATCTTCGAGGTCAAGTCCACCGCTGGTGACACTCACCTGGGTGGTGAGGACTTCGACAACCGTCTGGTCAACCACTTCGTTAACGAATTCAAGCGTAAGCACAAGAAGGCAAGTACATTCCAATTCTCTTCGCAATCTTGTAGTTTTTTCTCCGGAAAATCTGAGGATTGTGTTATAAACTTATTAGAAACATATGCTAACTGAGAACAGGATCTGTCTGTCAACAGCCGTGCTCTGCGTCGTCTCCGCACTGCTTGCGAGCGTGCCAAGCGAACCCTTTCTTCTTCTGCCCAGACCTCCATTGAGATCGACTCTCTTTTCGAGGGTATTGATTTCTACACCTCCATCACCCGTGCCCGTTTCGAGGAGCTCTGCCAGGACCTCTTCCGTTCCACCATCCAGCCTGTCGACCGCGTCCTGACCGACGCTAAGATCGACAAGAGCCAGGTCCACGAGATTGTCCTCGTCGGTGGTTCCACCCGTATCCCCCGCATCCAGAAGCTCATCACCGACTACTTCAACGGCAAGGAGCCCAACAAGAGCATCAACCCCGATGAGGCTGTTGCCTACGGTGCCGCCGTCCAGGCTGCTATTCTGTCTGGTGACACTTCTTCCAAGTCCACCAACGAGATTCTCCTGCTCGATGTTGCCCCCCTGTCTCTCGGTATCGAGACTGCTGGTGGTATGATGACCAAGCTCATTCCCCGCAACACCACCATTCCCACCAAGAAGTCCGAGGTTTTCTCGACCTTCTCCGACAACCAGCCTGGTGTCCTGATCCAGGTTTACGAGGGTGAGCGTCAGCGCACCAAGGACAACAACCTTATGGGCAAGTTCGAGCTCACTGGTATTCCTCCTGCTCCTCGTGGTGTTCCTCAGATCGAGGTCACCTTCGATCTCGATGCCAACGGTATCATGAACGTCTCTGCCGTCGAGAAGGGCACCGGAAAGTCCAACAAGATTGTCATCACCAACGACAAGGGCCGTCTCTCCAAGGAGGACATTGAGCGCATGCTTGCTGATGCCGAGAAGTACAAGGACGAGGACGAGGCTGAGGGCCGCCGTGTTGCTGCCAAGAACGGTCTTGAGTCTTACGCCTACTCTCTTCGCAACACCCTCGGCGACCCCAAGGTCGACGAGAAGATTGAGGCCGGAGACAAGGAGACTCTCAAGACTGAGATCGACAAGGTCGTCCAGTGGCTCGACGAGAACCAGCAGGCTACTCGTGAGGAGTACGAGGAGCACCAGAAGGAGCTTGAGGGTATTGCCAACCCCATCATGATGAAGTTCTACGGCTCTGGTGGTGAGGGTGGCATGCCCGGCATGCCCGGCGGTGCTCCCGGCGGCTTCCCTGGCGCTGGCGGCCCCGGTGGTGCCCCTGGTGCCGACCGCGACGACGGCCCCACCGTCGAGGAGGTCGACTAAATCTTTTGATACCCTCACTTGCAGTTAAGAAATGGTCGGCTGGGACGCGGAGGATTCAGCTTCTCATGGGATGACGACACGATTAGATCTTCCTTTTTTTCATGCGTTTGCTTTGCATTTTACGGTTATGATCACAGGGGAAAAAGACTAGGTGGATAAGCCTAGACATGTACTCTAATGAAACAAGGGATTAATTCAATGCCTTTTACAACATACATTTTGTTCTTGTGCCGTGTGATGACTACGAGTACCAATTAACTCAAGCCTATGTGCCTCATGGTGAGCTGTCGTACCCACTATACTTGCGTATTAAAAAGTTGGGTACAATCTGACGATGACACTAACAATGATGATTTAGAGGAGAAAGTCGAATTGGCTGTTATAGTATTTACAGGAGAGAGCATATCACACTACGAAGACGTATTGTATCCTAGACCATCTCTTATCTTCTGACGCCTCTCGCTTTCCAACCGCCGCCATTCGTCATCGTCAAGTTTGGGCGCATCTAAGGGCTCTTTAAAGACAGTCCCCGAATCCACCATTTCGGTCCTTGACTCCCAGACATCTTCGCTGCTGGGGCGGCCAGGGGTGTTGTACTTGGCGTGCTCCTTGTTACGGTAGTGCTCTTTGATGAGGCGCTCCTTCATTTCGGCCGAGTAACTCTTGGTGCGCATGCAGAACCAAAAGTCATTCCACTGCTCACTGCAGGAGCGCATGGAGCCGTAGCGGTAGACAGCATTCCACTGGCCGCCGATAGAGTTGCACTGCCAGGCGAGGTCGAAAGCCTGACGGCAGCTCATCTCGGTAGGTAGCAGGGCTTCGGCTATCTCAGACTGGGGAGGTGCGGTTGTGGGCGCGGTCGGCTCTTGGGAAGAGGTGCGGAGGGAGGAGAACCATGACGAGGATGGTTTATCGGTGGGTTTCGCTGATGAAGCGTCCGAGGGGGAAGCGGTGTTTTGTTGGGTTGAGTTTCCAGAGTCCTTGCTGAAGAGCTCGAAGAATTTTTGAATCTCAGGGTCGACAGGTTCGTTGGGCGCTGAAGTTGTCGATTGAGAGGTTGGCGCCTGTGCTGAAGACGATTGGTTTTGTACAGGCGTCGACGGCTTCTGCGGGGAGGGGGAAGCCCAAAGCCAACCCATGGTGAGTCTTTGGATATGTGAGAGTCGGAAGATTGATGGAGTTGCGCCGCAATTTCCCGTCCAATACTGGCAGGCAATTGAGGTGTCGCGGGTTGACACCAGGAGGGAGACACAGCTGGGGCGGCAAGCCTCAAATATTGGAGGAGAAAGCGGGGTGTTTGCTTCGAATGGCTCGATCGACAGGCGTACTCGTGGGTGGGTGCGTGCGTGCGTGCAAGTATGTCTTTCCTGAACGGGATATGCAGTTGGCGGCTGGAGGGCTTGGAACTCGAATTCGAATTCAGCGGAGGGCGATTGGTTGGCGTCGGGATTCCGTCGTCTGGACTTTTTTTTCCCGCGATGGCCGATCTGCTCTGCTAATTAAGGCAAACTGACCGCTGGCTGGGAACCTACAGTGGACACTGGGCGCGTGGGCAGCGGGGCGCTGGAGCGCTGCACCGGCTTGGTTTCAGGCACCTTGGACCCAGGTGCCTTCGGCCCCGGTTAAATTGATCCGCCGGAACCCCGTGTGCAGGTCGCAGCGCGTTCTTGCGGGATCCTGGTCGGGGCTTGGCCATGGCTTTTTAGTGCGCGCGATGGAGACTTTGATGACCTCATTGGTGCTCGTAGCTATGCGCACAGATACGTCCAGCTCATTGCTAGCTGCTTGATCGCATCGCGACTCCTCCTCCTCCTTTCCACGCTGTTGTCAATTAGCAATGGGAATATAGGAAGCTGCTGGAAACCCTACAAAATGATAGTGACGCCACGTCCCGCGACTGTGCTCGCGCGGCCAGGGCTCAAGTCTCATCTTGCTCTTCGTCCATCAATGGCCCTGCTGAGCTTGGCTCGACCTCGCGGCATGGGTCTGGTGCGCAAGCCGCTGGCCAGAGCCTGGGAGAGCACGATGGCCACCCCCGAGAATAAGGAGCATGGCCATATCTCAGTGCAGCCCAACGAGTCGGTTCTATTCTTCACTAGTGAGATCCAACGCGCCTCCATCAAACATTGTCGCGCCAGCTTGACTTACAGACTTATCGCTAGACCTCTTCCCCCTCACGCTCAGCAGCATCTTGACTCGGCCTTTGCGAACGGATCGCGACCTGACCGAATTAATACGACGATTTGATAGTTCGTCCTTCGGAATCACCGACCCGATCCGACTCGTCAAGATGGCGATCCCACAAGACCTGGCGATCAAGGTGACGGAGATCCTGCCCACACTCAAGGACGGAGGCGCCTTTGTCAAGTTCGAGCACGACCCCCAGCTCTCAGCATCAGAAATTGAAGGTCTGGTGCTCCAAAACACTGCGACCTATGGCAGAGGACTGACTTGCTGGTAGAAACGTTGACCAAGAAACTGGAAGAAAGCCCGCTCAAGCCATGGTTCAACCCCTTCCAGAGAATCAAAGCGCGGCTGGTTCGCGGCACTCCGTGGCTTGAAGACCTTTACAGGTACCCCAGTAGCCTTGTCAAGGTTGAGTTCGTCCCTCCTCAGCCTGGAACCACGCCCGTGGAGCTGTCCGAGGAGACTCTTTACACCCTGTTTCGCCGGTACGGCAAAATCGCCGACATCATCCCTCAGCCCGCCGATTCCAAAGTGACCCCACGATATGCAATGGTCGGCTTTCCCGTGACACGCGACGCCATAATGACTCGCAACTGTATGCATGGTTTCGTGGTGGACGAAGTCCTCGGCGGCGGCAAAGACGGCACTAAACTCCGCATGTCCTATGAGAGGAAAGTAAAAAAGCACAGCATATGGAACTGGCTGACGAGCCATCCACGAATCGTTGTTCCCGCCATTGCTGCCCTAATCGCTGGAATTTCAGTCATTGTGTTCGATCCCATGCGAGAGTTCTTCGTCAAATTGCACATACAGCATTCACTGCACTTCACAGACTCGAGGATCTACAAGTGGTTCAAATCGCAAGCGGACGGCTTCTCGTTTGGCCGGAAGAAGGACAAGAACGAAGGCCTGAACTCTGTATGGAAACACAGGCGCGATTTGATAGATCAGTTACGCGGCTGGCTTGATGGAAGCTCCGACACCTTCATCGTGGTCACGGGCCCAAAGGGTTCCGGCAAGGCAGAAATGGTCATGGACCAAACACTTGAGGGACGCAAGAACGTTTTGATGATCGACTGCCGGCCTATAGTGGAAGCCCGAGGCGAATCGGGCACAATCAAGAGGCTCGCCACTGCAGTCGGCTATCGACCTGTCTTTTCATGGGCCAACAGCATGAGCAGCATGATCGACCTGGCGGTGCAGAGCACCACAGGTGTGAAGGCTGGCTTCTCTGAGACGCTCGAATCCCAACTAAACAAGATCCTACAAATCACGGCGTCGTCTCTGAAGGATGTTGCGCTTTCAGACCGCTCAAGTAAGGACAATGATGCGAAGCTGTCCGAGGACGCTTTCCTAGAAGCTCATCCTGAGCGCCGCCCGGTCGTCGTTATCGACAACTTCCTCCACAAGAGTGAAGAAAAATCAATCGTCTACGACAAAATTGCAGACTGGGCAGCTTCAATCGTTCAGAACAATGTGGCTCACGTCATTTTCCTTACCAGAGACTCGTCTTTCGCCAAGCCTTTGACCAAGGCACTGCCAGATCGTGTTTTCCGCACGCTGTCTCTAGGTGACCTTGATCCAGAGGTCGCAAGGAATTTCGTCCTTGGCCGTCTCGAGGAGTACAAGAAGAGCGACGAGAAGGAATCCAAGGAGGCCAAAGAGGCCAAGGAGGCAGACGAAAAGGCACAAGCTACAAAACCTGACCTTGCCGAACTGGATGAGTGCATTAGCACCTTGGGAGGCCGTCTCACTGATCTTGAATTCTTCTCCCGACGCCTCCGAACTGGCCAAGCACCAAGGCAAGCGTTGACGGAGATCGTTGATGAGAACGCCACCGACATCGTGAAGATGTTCCTCCTTGGAAAGACCAGTGACACAGAGAGGAAGTGGTCTACGCAGCAGGCATGGCACCTCGTCAAGGCTTTGGCTAAGAACCCAAGCCTTCGTTACAATCAGATCCTTCTATCGCCTGCTTTTGCTTCTTCGACAACGCCGGCTGCCGCCGACGGCGAGGCAGCTCTTGAGAGCCTCACAAGCGCCGAGCTTATCTCTGTCAAGTTCCACAAGGGCCGGCCCCAGACCATCACAGCCGGCAAGCCGCTGCACCAGGCAGCCTTCTCGGTCCTGCAGCACGACAGCGTTCTCCGGGCCAAGATGGACCTGGCGGTGCTGAGCGAGACGGCCAAGGGCGAGGCGAAGAGCATTGACTCGGTGGAGAATGAGCTCGCCCTGCTGGGCAGCCTGCCGAAGCAGACCTCGGAGACGGCAGGGCGGATTTCGTACCTGCTCAAGAAGCTGGAGGGCAGCCACAACAAGATCGCTCAGCTGGACACCGAGATGGCGACACTCAAGAAGATCTTGAATGAGGAGTATTAGGCATAACATGAATGGATTTGAGGCAGCAATCATGGGTACACGGTGCAGAGCGTACTGGGCCGTGCTTTGTGCCATTTTGATTACTGCAAACCTGTTAGTATTACGCGTTTTCTTGAAGAGGCGATTTGGGACGAAGGAATGTATGGAACGAGAAAGATGTAGGAACAGGAAAACGGAACAGCATCAAAGGGACCTGTCGCTGTAGATACCCACCTCAATATGCATATACATCACGTCTTTACAATTTGTGGTAAATCCAAAGCCGGTCGTGAGCATTGCCAGCTGAATTCATTCACATCAATATCTAACCATCATTCGACCACGACAAACTCGTGCCGGCACCATCATCGGCTTGCCGCCTCGCCATTCTCTTCATCCTTACACCCCCAAACGCCCGCCAAACCCAACCAGAGATATGTGAAACAAGTCGTCGTGCAAGATAAAGTATGTTTTCGTTTCTCTTTTTCCTTTCGATCCGAACAAAATATCTCAATAGCAACAAGGGGGCATATCGAGACAAAAACTCTCATTGCATACATGATGGGGCACCAAAGAAAGAAAAAACAAAAAAACATTGGGTATCAGTGACTTCACCTCCCTTCCAAGAACAGGGGCAACTTCAGTCCCGTGATAAGGCGTTACGCCATGCTCATCATCGACTGCCCGGCCTCTGGAGCACCGTCTTCGAAGGCCTGGGCTGACACCTCGCAGGCCTGGGCGAAGAAGATGCGGCAGGGGCTCTCATAGTCGTTACTGATGGAGTAGTAGTTGCCTGGAATAATGGTCAATAATCACATCGTGCACAAAGGATACGACATAGGGAATGGTTGAGATTCTTACCTCTCGGGACGAACCACATGCCGCCGGCGGAGATGCGGAACTGAGCTTCGTTGACAGTCACCAGGACCTTTCCATAATGGACGAAGAAGACCATATGCATCTTGCGCGAGTTCTTGGGTAGCTTCTCCGCGCCCGGAGCCAGGTCGACAATACCCGAGTGAAGGAAGGGCATCGTTAACGTCTTCGCGAAGCGGAAGGTGCTGTCCCTGGTCTGCGACGTTCGGATGGCATCGGCTGAGATGGCAATCTGATCCTCGGTGATGTGCACGGGCTCGTCGTCGCCTGGTGGGTGGTTCTCGTACTCCCGTTCCCAGATGACTACCTCGCCTGTCACGGTGCCCTCGTTGAGCTCCCAGTCTTCGGGCTCCTCGTCGTCCTGCAACATGGCGCGGCGTTGCTTCGATTTGATTTTGGGTCTGGCGGAGCGTGGACGGCTACGCGCGGTCCGCTTCGACGGGACTTCCTCCTCCGGGACGCGAAGCACCTCCTTGACGCTACTGACGACGAACTCGTCGCGATAGAAAGCATCGTCTTGTTCCTCCACATCCTGTACAACCTCTTCACCTCTCCACCAGTGCAGCGGTTGGTATGAGGTCCTGCCCGACCTCGTCTTAGTCACAGCATGCGGATCCCTTCGAACTGAGACCAAGCCTCGAGATTTCGGCATAGGGGGTCCACGTTGAAGCGCCACAAATGATGCTTCCCCGGCCTCAGCTTCGCCCGTCTCTTCTGCTTTAGCCGTCTTTTTCGGCCTTCCTTTCGGCTTGGGCGCGAGCGCCACTTCTGCTTTAGCCGGCGCAGGATTCGGTTTGGGTGCCTTGGTATTCGCTGGACCTTGTGTGCGTGGCTTCTTGGTCGGCCGGGCGCGCTCCACCTCCGGCTCCTCCACTGGTGCCTCCACTTGCTCTTGCGATTCCTCGCTACCCAATGAATTGCGCTGTGGGCGACGCTTAAGGGATGATGGCTGTGCGGGCTCCGGTTCTGCTGGTGGGCGCTCCTTCTTGGGAGGTCGCCCTCGCTTCCTCTGGGTGGTTTTCGGGTTGTCATCGCTATGGATTTCTGATATGCCTCCTATCGAATTTCCCTCCAATGGCTCTGGGTCGTCTGAACGCTGAGACGCTTGTAATGAGGCCTTCTTTGGCCTTCCGCGCCCCTTTTTAGCTGACTGTGTAGGCTTTACCGCCGGTACCACATCTTCCTCAGAAGGTTCGTCGCTGGGAAGTTCGACATCGTCCATGCCATCGATCATCCGCAAAGAGTTCTCCAGCAGGTCGTTAACATCCACATCTTCCTCCTCGTCCGTGGTCGGTTCTACCTCCCGTACGCGGGGTACCCCGTTCGTTCTACGAGGGACAGTCCCCTTTGGCCCGTTTCTAGCAGGATAGTCGAGGCGCCGCGTTACCGTGGGCTCGCGATCCTCATCTCCGCCGATCGAACCGCGCGTAGGTGAGGATGATCGTATCATGTGGGGGGGCCTCCTCGCGGGCGACATGAGGTGCGTTTTTGCTGGCGATCGGCTGCGCGGAATCGGATACTGGATGTTTCGCTGCCCCTTAAGCAGTGTCCGTGGCCCAGGTCCGGAGCCTTTTAAGAGCAAACAAGTTAGTCAAGATGTATTAGAAGCCAGTGGGGCTTCACGAAAGGGAGCTTCACGTACTTGATGCAATGTCCATGTCCTCACTCCCCGAATCATCTTGTCTGCTGGCGGGCGCTGGCGCCTTTTGCGGGGACGAGAAGATGCTGTCGAGCGGTTGCATGCCATATTCGTCGCGCTTGTCAGTGTCTGGAAGGAAGACACCAGTTTTTCTGGGTGCGAACGTCAGCGCCCTCGTAAGATAGGAGCTCGTGGTGGAGCTTTGGGCAACCTACCGGCCGCGAACACCGAGCTCATGGAACGCCTCTGGCTCAGCGTTTTCGCCGCCGCGCCGTGCGCGAGGTGCCATGGTAATATCTGTGCCCTGAGCTTAGGGTTGCCGAAGTAGATGAGCGAGGCAGCCGGGGTCGAAGCTGCTATCGCTCGGTCGCGTCGACCTGGCGAAAGGCGGATGAGCAGGGGCGAGCAAGAAGAGGGCGCTCGAGTGCGCAAGGCTCGTGAATTTCGCTGTCGAGGGGCGGTGATGAAAACTACCGCGCGGCGTGCATTGCTTCATGCGACGACAAATGCACGCGTTGTTGACGAGGAAACCGGAGAATGTCGAGAGGTGGAAGAGCAGGGATTGGAGGGTGATCCCTGTACGGCGAGGTACTTGTGGCCTAAAAGTGCTGGCCCTTTTCGAACGCGTCTTAGACGCGCTGAGGGGCCCGCATGGTACAGCACTTTACACGGGGGAGCTTCAACTTCACCTCCAAACTTCAGAGCAGCATCACCAACCGCTGGGCGACCTCCAGTTTCCTCCTTTGCTCTCATCCTCTTCTTCTTTTAACTCTTTGCGCGACCCAGGCGTTCAATTGAACCAAATATCACAGATATAATCAGCAAATTCCCATCACCCATAAAATATGGAGGAAGAAGCCGCCGTCAACACCCCTCCACCAACGGGCACCACCTACGTCCCGCCCTCCATCCACAACGACACCCTCCTCTCTGGCGCCTCCTACTCGCACTTCTCTCCCATACCTCCCGCCCTCCTCCCTACCGACCCGGCAGATCCTTCCACCGCGCCTCCCTGCGTTCTCGGAGTTGACGAGGCCGGCCGCGGCCCCGTCCTCGGGCCCATGGTCTACGGCGTCTTCTTCTTGCCCCTGCCGTTGTCCGATCCGTTGCTCCGCGACGCCCATCGCTTCGACGATTCCAAGGTCCTCACCCCGGCCGTCCGCTCCCGGCTCATGGAGACTCTCTGCACCCCTGGCACCGACCTCCACGACTCCTGCGGCTGGGCCACTACCGCCCTGTCCGCTCGGGACATCGCCGCTAATATGCTTCGGCCCGTTAGCTCCTACAACCTCAACGCGCAAGCCATGGATGCAACAGTCGCTCTGATCCGTCGCGTCTACGAACTGGGTGTCAACATCCGCGAGATCTACGTCGACACCATCGGCCAGCCGGCGGCTTACCAGGCCAAGCTCAAGACCTTCTTCCCCGCCGCCGACATTACAGTCGCCAAGAAGGCCGATAGCCTGTACCCCTGCGTCAGCGCCGCCTCCGTCTGCGCAAAAGTTACGCGCGACGCCGCCCTCGAGACCATGTACGATGCCATGCGCCAGAGCCAGCTGAGAGGGGAGGCAGCCAAGAGCGAAGATAGCATGGCCTGGGGCTCCGGCTATCCTTCGGATGCCCGCTGCGTGACGTGGATGAAATCGAATATGCACCCTGTCTTTGGATGGGGCCCTGAGTGCCGGTTCAGTTGGGGCACCGCCAAGGACATGCTGGAAGTTAAAGGCAATGGTGTCAAGGTGGAATGGCCAGAAGAGGAGGACCCTTCTGCCATAAGGCTCACTAGCTACTTCGCTCCAGCTAGCAAAGATGGTGAAGTCTCGGATGAACTAACATCATGGTACGGAACGCCCGCAGGATTAGAGGCTTTCTAACTTTTCAATTTCCATTGCAAATATTATGCCAGGGAAGGCAATGTCAGACAATGCACCGGTGGGAAATGGGGGAGTCAGGAGTCTCGGAACAGTCGTTTTGTATACATCTTCATAAACATTATATCCTGCTTTTCTCTAAACATACCCCTGGACATGGCCAGTCACAGATAGTAACTCATCAAATGTCGTCAACGTCGTCTTCGGCAGGCTTTTCCTGTTTCTTCTTTCCCCTGCTGTCCAGCGTGTCCATTCCGATCTGCTCAGCAGGCACGGCCAGTGCCTGGCGGGCCATCTCGTTGTTGGCGAGGAATTCACGGAGCTGCTGCTTGGCAATGTCGACGCCCTGGTTGACGGCAGCGTTACCCATCTGGATCATGGGGCCAAGAAGGTTGAGCGTATAGGCTACGTAAGTTCCTCCACCCAGCATGATTAGCAAGATGAACAGGAATGGGTTTCGAAGAACTAGATGATCATGGTTAGCGGACAATTAAAGAAAATGCAAAGGCACGGTGTGGCTTGACTTACCCATAAAGATCTCGTTCCAGCCAAGGGCAACGAGCAACGCATAAAAGTACAGCGGAACTTGGGTAATGCCGCCGATGGCGCTTCGCTTGGCCTCGACGTAGACGCCGTCGGCTGTTTTCTTGAATCGCACCACAAGGTCCTGGCGCTTGCTCTCGCTCAGAACAGTCATCTCTTCTTCGAGGCTCTTGCCATCACCGTCATCAAGGCCGCCGATGGGTGCAAGGTCCTCTTCATCACCAATCTCAGCAGCACTTGGCTGCGACCCGATGAAGGCAGGCAAGTCAGGAGGCCCGTATGTCTCGGAAAGCCTGAACCTTGACAGGAGGGGGATGAGTGTGAGCGTAGACTCCCTGGCTCTGGTGTAGATACCCTCAATGTCATCAGTCGGGCGCCAGATGCGAGGTACGCCGGCCTCATCGTAACGGAACTTGTCCTCAAAGTTCTCCCGAAGCTTCATGAGGATATTGCCTTCCATCACCTCCTCCTCAATCTTCTCACGGAGTGCCACCCAGCTCTTGCGGCGCAATCGCCACTTGCCAACCTCAATCTCCTCATCACTAGCGTCAAAGCTCTTGGCACGGTCCGCGAAGCGCTCCTCCGCCTCCTTGACAACTCCGATGAAGACGTTCCAAATTCGATCCCAGAGATCCTTCTCGGTTTCAGGCTTCTCGCCGGTCTCCGGAGCTCCGGATCCGCCCCTACCAGATCCGATTTTGTTGAACTCGAGACCCACGGCATCGCCAAGTCTTGATTTGACCCAGCGCTCTACACGCGTAGCGAGGCGACGCATCTCCTCCTTTCGCAACTTGCTGCTGACATCATCAAGGTCCTTCTCGAATAGGGCGTACTGGGGATTGAAGTTGGTCCAGGCTACTCCTTCAATGGCCAAATTGGAAGCCTCGGTCTTGAAGATCTCCAGCGTCTTCTTCTTTTCATTGGCGACGATTTCGGCGAACTCGTAGCCACCACCAGCTTTTTGGCCGGCCTTGACCTTGTTGCTCACAGCCTCGCTGAAGGCGGTCACGCCAGCCTTGTGGGCAGCGGCGAGCTGGCCTTGGTACAGCGACTTGAGTCGTGCATCGATCTTGGCTTCAAGCTCTTGCTTCTTGCGACCATACACTCCCTTGTGGTAGCGACTAGCTTGAACTTCGAACGCCTTGGAGCATTTTTCGCGGGCGTCTTTGCCGGTCGAACCAAGGTCGGGAATGACTGTCGCCTTTCCCAGTTTTGATGCCTCGGCATGCAACTCCTCGAGGGGGGCAATAACCGTGTCGAACGCAATCAGCACTTCACGCGAGATCTCATCACATCGGAACTGGGCGAGAAGTTCCTGTTGGGTGGGCAGATCAAGGTCCTTGTTGTTGACAATCTGGTCCCAGATGCCGTTGGCATAAATGGAGAAGCCATCTGCCGGGATGCGTCGATGATACTCTGGCAAGAAGATACCGCCGGACAGCTCTTGTTCAGCGGGGGCTCCACCGGTGCTCGATCGGTGCGCCGGAGTGAAGCGAGCTCCGAGCTTGGCCACTTCTTCAACGAACTTGTCGCCCTGCAGGATCTTATGGGGCAGCGCCGCGAAGCCAAAGTCGAAATAATCCTCAATCTTTGAGTTTTCGAGGCCTTGTGGCTTGGAGATAGAGGACCAGATCTTGGTCAGATCTTGAACAAGCGTGTTTCGAAGGTTGCCAAGTGGTGTGGTGCCCAAGTGATCACGAATGACGAAGAAGAGCAATGACCGAGGGTTAGATCTAGCACTGTAAGCAGGACGATCGCAGCAAACAAGGATGCAAGGAGACCTACTGCTTGTCCTTCAGGAAGAGCTGCAAGTTCACCTCGAAGACGGTCTTGAGCAGACCCATGTTGGCGCCTTGATACAGGCCAACTTGGTGCTCCCAAATGTTCACGATGAGGACCTCGCTCGTAGCCAGGGCAAACAGCGCGCTCTTCCTCTCGAAATCCTGATCCTCGCCACGCTCGCGGCCGTCGGTTCCCTCGACGTCCATGACGAGGATGTTGTCGGCCATTTTGGTGCCGGCGCTTTTCTCCCGCTTGTTCTTGGACATCCAAATACCCTTGGTGGTTTGGCGACGCTCCGACTCGGACATGACGGAGAACTCGGTGCCAAAGAGGTTGTTGAGGAGGGTGGATTTGCCGGTGGACTGGGAGCCGAACACGGAGATGATGTGGTAGTTGAAGCCAGCTTCTGCAACGTGGGCCAACTGGAGATACTTGTTGATGTTGGAGCTGCGCGCCTGGTCAGTCATTCCCTCTTCCTGGTCAAGGGGCCGGCAGATCGCGATGTGAACTGTACGCACTTGAACTCCTTATCCTCGTCAATGACTTGGACGCCATGCTCAAACTGGTCAGCTCCCGGCTCTTCGCCGACAGCAGAAAAGTGGCCGTTCATGGCCACGGAGTGTACGGAGTGTTCCGGAGGAGGGGGGGTCGAGAGGGAGGGAATTGGAACGCTGCTATGAATTCATAAGGATGGCCAGAAAGCCAGCTCCGACACACGCAGGTTATGCCGTGGGTGCAGTTATGTGTCTTTGGCGGATTCGGGTCGGGATAGCTGGCAACTGTTTGGGATCAGGAGGGCTATGACCACATGGACGCTTGTGCTGGCAACGGGGACTATGACGACCAAGCCACATGAGCACCGACAAGACATGTGTTGCGCCACTAAAAAAGGAGTGTGTGCAAACAAGCTCTCGCCGGAACCATGGATTTTTCCGGCAGCCGAGCCGTGGTGTGGTGTGCTGCTGTGTCTTTGGCCACGACCGCAGCAGCCATGAGCCAGCCACCCAGGGTCACTGGGATTAGTGGTTAAATTGGCTGCCCCCACCATTGCTGTTTTAGCATGGAGGGGTAATTTGGAGAAACCGGGAGGACCCGCACCAGCTGCTTGATGGTGATACCAGACGATTACTACTAGTTCCCGTGATGGTGAGATGGAACTGGAAGAAACACCATAGCTAAAACACCATCGTCCCTTTATCTGTCTCGAACTTACCTCGGCCATACTCAGTACCTACGCCATGTTGATCAAGGAGAGCCACGTCGACGTGCAGACCTCTGCCAATGGCAAGGAGAGCACCATGCGTTAGCCCACCTTGTCGGTTTACAAGTCACTCATTCACTCACTCACACATGTCTAGGCATTTTTCTCTTTCACCCAACAATACCTGGATACCCGAACGCGTGCGTCCAACTGAATTTCACGAGATTTATGTAAATCAAACCCTTCTAACGTAGACCAGGCGCTTCCCCGGAGTATGCCTCTTCAGCGAGATCTACCAAGGTACGTCCCCGACAGCTACCAACATAAGGTAGCATGCCTGTGCTCGGCCCTATGATGGTCTCACAAGTTGCATTCTCACAGTTACCGGCCCCGTGGCCAGGTTTGCCCGCCAGATCGCGGGCCATGGCTATATCGTTGCCGCGCCCTCCTCATACCATGACTTTGTCGGTCCTGAGCCCCTGAGTTACGACGTCGCAGACACGGACCGCGGCAACAAGTTCAAGATTGAAAAAGTAAGCCACATTGCTCCCTCGCCCATGCCATGCCACCTTTTCTACCCATCCTGACGAAGAGACAATCAAGACCCTCGAGTCTTACGACGCCGACTCGTACAAGACGGTCGACTATCTTCTCAGCCTGCCAACCTGCACAGGCTTAATTGGCGCGACTGGCATGTGCCTCGGCGGCCACCTTGCCACCAGAGCAGCTGTATGATCCAAACCTTTTTTGTCTCCCACTCACCCTCCCAACTGGATGCTCGACTAAAGACCATGTGTAGCTCGATCCTCGCATCACGGCCTGCGTGTC
The DNA here is from genome assembly GCA_003012165.1 of Paramyrothecium roridum. NCBI lineage: Eukaryota > Fungi > Ascomycota > Sordariomycetes > Hypocreales > Stachybotryaceae > Paramyrothecium > Paramyrothecium roridum. Next base: position 51,787 of record PXOD01001013.1, read on the forward strand.
CTACTTCGCCACGGATATTCACTCTCGCACCCTCGGACCCTATGAGTCCGCCAACACCTCGGCCACGGCGCCTCCCAACAGCAACCACACCCTCGACCTCTTCCACAAGTTCAAGGGCGAGATTGCCGTCATCTTTGGTGTCAAGGACACGCATGTCCCGGACGCTGGTCGCGATCTCGTCCGTTCCAAGCTCCGTGAAGCTGGCGTCGTCGCTAGCTTCTACGAGTTCGCCTGGGCGCAACATGCTTTCATCCGAGACGAGCTGAGCAAGGGCCGCTACGATCCGGCCATCACCAAAGTTTGTTTCGAGGTCCTGCTCGAGTTGTTTGGCCGCGTTCTCAAGACAGACCTTGGCCCTCAGGAGTCGATTGCTCCCCCTGAACATGTTTGTTAAGTAGGCTCCAGCCAATAATCTTCAAACGAAATCAATCACAGTATGAAACTTGAATGCTTGTGTTACAGGAGTTCTCTATGAATGTCCTATACGCTCTGCAGTACCAGCTTGCTTCTTCAAAAGCGGTCTGGAGAGCTCTGTCTAGATTTAAAGGGTCTGCAATCCCTGTGGTCTTATACAACTCCGATAATCCAATATTCAAAATCTAATCAATCATTTTCGCGTTTCATTCTTTTTATGCCCCTTTGAACTCGGCCCTTTGTCTCATGAGACTGACCACCAGCGGCCACTCAGACGTATTGGCTTCTTCTATGGCGCATGTGGATCTAGGGTGCCGTGGGACTGGTTTGATGGGTGTCTTCGCCCGCGCGTCGACGGCGAGCTTCGGAGCGGGTGCAACATGTTATTATGTCCTGCAGGTTGATGAGATGCTGTGCTGGCCGACCTGGCCCTGTTGGTAGCATAAAAGCTGGAAGGCATTCCAGTCCTTGCTTCCTCATCAAAAGTCTCGAGGCGAGGTGAGTGAGCACCGCCCGCCATGGAAGTATTCGTGGTTGTGGGCGCCAGCGACGGCGAGTGAAGAACCTCGCCGGCCTTTCTGCGGCCCCCACGTTGACTGGGCTGCTTCTGCAGCTCATTCAGGCTGGCCTCGCCCCCACGGGCAACATTCTCCTGAACTCCAGGCGCACGATCATCTCGCGGGTCCCAACCTCCCATGGCTTCGATAATTGGAGGCTGAGCAGATATGCCTGATGCGGCTTGCTTCTCAGTTTCATGCATCTCTTCCTCAGTTTGAGCTCCCTGCGAAGGCACCATGCGAAGTGCTTCCTTAGCCCTGGCCGCCTCATCACGCTTCATTGATGCATCGCTATCCGAAACGGCAACCGAGTAGCTTGGGTTGGTAGGGCCACCCAGTGGCTCACCACCGCCACCAGGTCCATAGATAGGGACCTTCTTCAGAGCCATGGCCAACGCACACATGAATTTGGAGCGACGCGTCGCTTTGACGACGCCGTTGTGCCAGTTGGACTTGTGCTTGATGGACAGCTTAAGCGTCATCTTGTCCAAGCTGCCGACGCCACCAACACCGATGGTAAAATCAGGCTTGAAGTCGCGAGAGTTCTCTGGAGCTTGGACGAACTGTTCCATCTCGGCGCGGAGAAGTTCAATGTCCTCGAAAGTAGTATCATAGGAAACATCGACCTCGAAAAATTCCACCATGGCCTTGCTTCGGGAAAAATTGTCTACCCAAAGGTTGTTGAGTACGATGTTCGGAATCTGGATAACGTTATCAGTATATGGCGAATTGCCGGATCTTTCTTGGTCTTTACCTGAACAACCTGATTGGTATCAACACGAGTGAATACCGAATAGAGAAGTGAGATTCTCTCCACGAACATGCCAGTCGAGGTGATCTCTACTCTGTCGCCGACATCGAAAGGGTGCTTGACGAAAAGGAAGATACAAGAACCGAGGAACTCCTGACAGGTTGCGGCGAAAACGAATGACAGAGAGAGCAGTGCGGTTCCCGCAGTTGACAGCGTGGTAAGGAAACCGCTCCTGAAAAATGCAACTAGCAAAGACGTTAGTTCTCAGCACCATTGGTATGTCGCGAAAGGTCTACTCACGAAAGATGAAGACGGCAATAATAAGCACAACGAAGAGCAACACTTGGTCCAGGACCTGAAGTGCCTGACCGATATCCTTCATACCTTCGGCAATGGCCTTGCGCTCCTTACCAATCTCGGTAACCTTGCGGACCATTTCGTCGAGACTAATATCGCCATTGTCGTCACCATCAATGATGTTGAATGCCTCTTCGGCTTCATCTTTGTATGCGGGGCCCAAAACTTCCTTGATGTCGTCCATGATCAAGCTATCTCTGTCCTCGACGGCGAAGGACATCCAAATGCGTCTTGCCAGCGCTTCGGTGGGCTTGATCTTCTCCAGGGCTTCAATAACGATTGAGTGAGCCGAGTTTGGGTTAAAAACTTGCTTGCCAGTGATTTCAGAGGCAATGTTACCAAAGACCGAGGTAACCTTGTCTCCCAAACGGGTGACGTCGCCAATGAGACGAATGGGATTAGCACCTGCTTTACCACGCTTTTTGCCTCTTAGAATCATTTCGATACTATCGTTAATGATAAGATCCTCCTCTTCGAACTCAGGGCAGTACATGGGAAATAGTGTCCTCGAAGCGTCGTAAAGTAGTCCCAGAAGGTGAACCTCCCGCTTGGACTCCTTGATACGGTTGGCGAATGATCTCTGATGGTATGACACACCAATGAGCTGCACAATGGCCTTTTCGCCGAGCAGCACGGCCGAGGACACAAATAAAGCACCAAGGATCCGTTCCAGGGTTTCGGACCACTTCACTACACTCTCCACACGCAGCCAATTGGAAAAGGTCAACCAACTAGCCAGAGCCCAGAGAAACAGCGAGATGGTGAGCGTCAGGTTGCTTAAAACGGTGGCATACTTGCGGGTGCCAACACTGACGATGCCGCAGAAGAACATAAAGAAGTGCGGGAGCAACCAAGCGACAAGTTTGGCAGCCCAGCAGGTCAGCCAGGCAACCTCGATCCAAAGAAAGAGTCTAAAAAGGGTAGGTCCATGGACCTCTGTGCCGTCTTCCAGCTTGCCACGACCGACAAAGGGAGGCTGATTGAAGCCATGTCCGGTAAGAGCAAGTACAACAACAGGGACGGCGAGAAGTATGGCGACAGGGACGATGTAGACGAGATATCGGGTAACAACGGAAAAGCCGATGACTCTGGCGTAGAGCTTGCCCATGAAGTTCAAGCTGGCCTCGTCGCCGGAGTTGATGCTCTGGTCGTCCTCGCGGCCAATGTCGTCGCCGGCAGCCTTGCGTCGCCGACCGGCATGGCGAAAGTGCAGGCCGGACTTTTCGTTGTTGGTAGAATCGGAGCTGGAGGATGCGCCAGGCATTCCAGCCTTTCGGGCTCCGGTCGAGGCGTTGCTCTTGACCGTCGAGAGAGGGATTCCACCACCGGAGTCAGCCATGTCGCCTCCAGGTCCACCGCCTAATGGGATAAAGCCAGAGTTTCTCTTGGAAAGGGACGAGGGTCGATTGACCATTGCAGGATGCCCTTATATGGATGCAGGTCACCGTTTTCTCCTGACGCCGGAACCCCCACAGGCGCACGGATGGTGTATGGAGACGGGTCGAAGCGGCGGGTGGATGGTGATACACGTCGTTTGCGTGCCGCGCAAGTGTCAATCTGAAACCCACGAGGAATTCGCACCACACAGGCGTAAACCTGTTGAGGATAAGATGTGCGGAGGGCAAAGGCCTTGACAGGTCAGTGCCAGAAATAATGACGGAGGACGAGACTAGGAAATGTCAAATCTCCTGTGGTCAATGGTCGAGGCGGCCAGAGACTAGCTCCAGGCGAGGGAAACCGAAATTCGTGAAACGTGAGGACGAGATTGGATGAAAATCTTGGGGCGAGAGACGATGGAGCTAACTCAAATCAAGCAGAATATGAGCTTCGTCGGAGTCGTCCTGTCCAAAGGCAAGGGAAGCCCGAAAGAGTTTCGGGTGACGACCAAAGATGCGATTTAACGAAAGGCTTTCCTCATAGGAGGGTGACGGTGGGAGAGACGAGAGGGGGAGGGGAAGAAAATGATAAGCTTAGGAAAAGAGCATTCAAGGAAATCAGGGAGCAAGTACAATGATGAAAAGGAGATGAAGAACGAATCGTAGGAGGGGGAAGAAGGACGCGTCAAAAACGAATTAGGTGTTAGACAAGAAGATCAATCAACAGGGACTTGGATTGAGGCCTTCACTGGATCAATGACGGGGGGGGAACCGCAAAAGCAACTGCAGCCAGGTTCGCAGCGGTACCGGTACCTGTACCACTCAGTACCAGCAAAGCTTGTGGCTTCTGCTAGCTTCAGGGGTCCAGCAGACTCCTCAACCAGCACCAGCTGTGGGCTCGTTCTCCATCCACGCGCTTTGATCAACCAAGCCGACCGGCTAGCAGCCAATTGGACGGGGTGGGTCAGGGCTCCTTTACTCCAGCAAGTCCAGGTAGCGTGGACAAAGGCCTGCAAGACGCTTCAACCAACCAGAGGCAAAATTTGGGACGGGTGAGAAGGGAAAGGGGAGGAGACGAAAAAAACCTGCAAGGGGCCAGCGAACGAATTGCGCCACTGATGCCAATCCACCAGTTTCATCTTTCCTAACGGGGCCACACGCTGCAGCGGCTATTGGCTACAAGAATGGCTGCTGCCAGGGGCGGAAACCTTCCCCCCAAAAAACAAATCATGAAAAAAAATATATATATATATAATTTTAGATCCGTGCACGGTACAGAGGTGAGGTCTGCATGGATGCAATCACATGTGCGCGGCAAAGCATTAGGATCGTATTTGAAGTCCCATATTGCCCACTCGCCAATGCAACCATCTGCAAGCTGCACACGAGACCGGTATCCGTACATGATGAAGAGCCAAGGCTCTCCCGGCTACAGCAATGCCGCTGACGAGCTTCGCTTCCCTCTTGCCGCACGGAGTGATAACTTTGTCCAAGAATAGCGCGCGGGCCGGGGGCTTGTGTCACCCTTCGATCGAACTGCCCGATCAGACGAGGTGACACACTGCACTGCACTGCGCTGCACTGGACGTAAGGTACCGATCGACCTTTGTTGGTACTGTGGTAATACCTAAGGGCAGGACAAGGACACCTGAAGCAGGAAAGTACTTGTACATTGTCAGATCTCGGCCCACAGCTGGAATTGCAAGAAGCAACCGCAGACCGACCCGGACGATGGATAAAAATATGGGCATGCCCAGAGCCAAGAGTCGCTTCTGAGCCGTAAGCCCCAATTGTATCCGGCCCAAGCTTCTGAGATCGAAGGATTGAGTTGGTGATCCTCAGATCAGGGGATCGAGAGCGGTCCCTCAACAAGTCGCCAGTGAACAAATGCCATTCAATGCACTGTAATTTGGGGCCTCCCGTGTTGACATAGCCTCGTACAGTACAGGTATGGGCAGCGAGTAAACAAGGCCTCCCGTCCACCTCGTCTGTACTAGAGACGCGCACGAAAACAAAACTTGGCAAAAACACCAAGGTCTTGCCTTGCATCATAGTCCGGCAAAGACGGGACCGCTCGCAGCCGCTTTGAGCCTAGACGCGCCCCATCCGCCTCCTGAACTGGTTGGTTTAGCGCCAGCGCCACCAACAAGCTACGTGCGCCGCCGTTGTCGATGAAGCCTCCCGCGCTGGAAGCCAGGGGGCAAGCCCTCGTTTCAAAGGCTCTAGGGGCTGTTTCTCTCTCTCCCCTCCCCTTGGTGCTGGGTCAGGTATCTTTCGTATACGCTACCGCCGGGAAATTCCACGGCAGGGACTTCGTATCCATTCATTAGGCTGACGACGCTTCAATCCGCAAAAGTTATGCAATAACAAGCGTAAGCACAACCAGTCATAATTCCCCGATTCTGGTCTTGGTCCTTAGCTGCAGAGACTGGCACGAGTTATGTTAGCCAGCCAGGCCTTTTTACGACATATCGACGCGGCTGTAGTTGGGGAAAAAGCAAACCGTCCCTGACTTGGTCCCTGATAAGTCACAGACCAGACCAGGCCGCGAGAGTTCAATTTTTTACTAGGAAAGCAGCTTCTACAATGACCAGGATCACTGAAATTCCAGTCATCGTGTCCAGCCGTGAACATTAGACAATCTTCTGAGCGGGGTGGAGCTGAACAACGGAACCCACGATGTCGTCATTTACCGTACCAAGCCTCCGACCATTGCAAGAGGCAAACGCTCAGGTTGAACCGTCGACGGCGTGCTATTATGGTAGCACAATTATCCGCTTGGGTCTGCCATCTATCACTCATATTCCCTGCGTCATAAGAGACCCTCACACAGCCAAGCCCCTAAATGTCCATATTTTCTTCTCCACCAACCTTTCAGCTCCGCGTCGATCCCGCGGTCCCCAAAGGCAGACGATCAAAGATGGGTACTTTGCACCCACACAATTCGATCGCACGGTACAGCTTAACTATACAGTTTATCGTTGTTTAACTTGGACTGTATCCCCAGGACTTCCGTGTGGAGGTTGTGTCTACATAAACATTATAACGTAGCATACATTACCTAACCACGTATAGTCGATGTCACCAAAAATCATTCCATGCTCGCCATTCCAAATTCAATGTATGGTTACCTCTCCATAGATTTGGACTCTAAAATCCACAACGGCAACAAGTTTATGACGGAGTTGTTTATTCGTCTTCCCGAAAAGTACATTGGAGACATGTTTGCGGCCTCCAACATCCAGCACCATGGCACGGGGAGAGTTATATGGTAATTCTGAACTTTCAAGGCCATTCCCTTGACTGTTCCCAGTAAGGAGCCGGATATTCCGTAGATGACGAAGAGAAATCAAGGGAATTATGTTGGTGTGAAAGGGGGGGGTTGATGGTTGTCTATTTGCTATAGGTTCCCATAACCAATGATCGATACACAAACAAACCCTCAACGTCAACACCCGGTCTCGCGTGTCACACTGCTTAGCTCTAGTTTAACTTGGGAGGAATTTTCCTTAACTTGTATGCCTAATTTACGGTCTCATACCTGGCAGCCACAGCTTCAAGATAATGAACAATATATCTTTGAGCCGGAAAGAACAATTCTCACAACATAATCATTTCCGAATACCGCGAACTCACTTTTCCTTCAAAACGTCTTTGCAACTTTCCAAAGTTATTTGAAAATAAGGAATCAAACACAGCCCTCTAAAGCGAGGTTCAACTTCCTTCACTCTACTCACAACTCGAATAAGGGAAATCTCTCGAAACTCTGGGTACCGAATCTGTCCACATCCTTCTTTGGTTCTAAGCTAAATGTTCCCGGGGCCCGATTTTTTTCATACAATCATACATCAAAAGGACAGGCATATTCTCAGTGCTCATCTGTATAAGTTGTTATAGAAGAAACCAAAAGCGAATTGCTTGATATTGATCATACGAATATCAAGCAAAACCAGACACAGACCGAACGTTGGATAAAACCCCAAGCTAGATTTCGATAAGAGCGATGCACTATCCTGCTTTAAGATGTCGTTGACCAATTGCATCGGCTGTCTCCGACACCGAGAAAAATCCCCTACGGCTTCTTACCGTGTTCTGTAACTCGCCTGCTCGAGGCCACAGCGGCGGAGTGAAAAGCGTCATAAACGATTCTCTGAAGCATTGAATACGAAGTAGGTTGTGCGTCCAATAAAGTCCACCATGAATAAAATCAATGAATTATCAAGGCTTTAAGGCATTGTAATGTACAAACATTGATGGGTATCTTGTCCTCGACCAAATCCTAAACACGCCAGTCCTAATGGTATCATGACATCAGCAAAAAAACAACCGTAGATCCAGGCGCCCTCATGCAAATAATGGGAAACACAATAACTCCACAATGCGATCCTTCATCTTGCCGAGTCGATGGCAGTGGTGAAGCCGACAATGTCCTTCAGCTCCACCTTTGCCTTGTCGGTCTCGACCATAATTTCCGTGCTGTCGGTGTCTGCATGCTCGGCAAGATCTAGTTGATACAATGGCTCGAGCAGCCCATCCTTCCGCAATAGTATCCATCGTTTGAACCACCAAGGCAGGGCCTTCGTCACTTGATACTTCATGAAAACGCGCGTTGGCACCGCAAAAATATAGTCCAACTCTTCCAGAGTCCGCTGCTTGGTTTCGGGCAGCCAAAGGAAGATCATGACCAGGGCAAGAATATTGAAGCCAGAGTAGAAGAGGAAGGATCCTAGCACGCCGAACTTGGCGAGCATCAGAGGGAATGTGATAGACAAAACGGCGGCCCAAAATAGGTTGGTGGCCACCGCCCATGCCATCCCAATCTCACGATGCGACAGAGGAAAGACCTCAGCAGAGTAAGTGAAAGGAACAGGCCCTTCGCCAGGCGAGTAAAAGACAGCAAACAAATAGATGAATACTGCCACAAGTGCCAGGTGAGCGCCGCCGTTGCCGGGAATTTTGGTGCAGAGACCAGCAGCTAACAACGTCCAAGCCATCTGTGGGAAAGTGAAGAGCAACAGAGATCGTCGTCCGAATGTGTCGATAGTCCAGATGGCTGGAAATGCGAAGACGAAGTTGATCAATCCAAAGCCCCAAGAAGCGAGAAGCGCATGGAAATCCGAGGCACCAGCCTTGGAAAACACGGTCGATGAATAGAAGGCAATGATGTTGATACCGCACATCTGCTGGGCTATCATCACAGTGGAGGCGGCAAGCGTCGCTCGGCGTATACGGGGAATGGTGAAGAGGTCGAAGAACCGTGTGACGTAGTTGCCCTTGCCTATGTACTCATACTCCACCTCGAGCTGCACGTGTATGTAGTAGAGATCGCGAGCGGCCTGTACGGGGTTATTGCGCAGGCGTAAGAGGGACTTCATAGCATCACGGTAACGGCTTTTCTTGATATACCAGCGCGGTGATTCTGGACAGAAGTAGATGAGGATGAGCAGCGGCACGGCAGGAATAAATGCGGAACCGAGCTGATATCGCCATGCGTCGTGCGCGATTCGGGTCACAGCCAGGTTGGCACATGTGCCAAGGAAAATGCCGAAAGCCGTCCACAGCTGCCAGCTCATTACAAGGGCACCACGAATGGAGGCAGGCGAGTTTTCTGCGGCGAAGATGGGAACTACGGCAGAGTGTTAGTTTGTGGTGCTCGAAGTCTTCGGCATAGCCTTGATCAAGAAGGCGTGAGCAGAATACATAGCTGGCGGTCTTACCTGTTGAGGCCTTGGTTCCCATACCAATACCGAGCAGGAGCCGACACACAAGGAGTTGCTGCCAAGTAGCGCAGAAAGCACTGCCTATGACTGGCCAGAGGCAAAAGTTGGCAGAAAAGAAGATTGTGCCGCGACGGCCCACGTAGTTGTTGATTGGGTCAGACATCCAACAGCCTAGTACGGCGGTACCAATGTAGGGAGCAGCGTTTACTAGGCCAACAAGGAGATTATCGCGAATGCTGTCCTTATCGTCAATATTGTAGGCCTTGGGGAAGTCAAGATTAGCCCCATTGGAGCCTGTCTGGTCCCAGCCTTGAACGGCGGCGCCAATGGAGCAGGTGATGACGGTCAGCAACAGCACGCCAGGCATGCGCCATTTGTGCAGGACTTCATCGCGAAGCGCGTCGATCTCCGTCTGATCAAGGGCCTCAGGGCCTGTGATATCCTCATAGCCAGTTGGGTCTTGGGCGACAAGAGCACCTTTGCGAAGAATTTGTAGGTAGTCTTCGAGGCCCTTTTCACGACAGAACTCATCCACCTGGGCGAGCAGCCTGTTTCGCGGAATGCCGATCAAGGGGTTCTTGATTCTAAAAAGCCGAGTCAGGAATGCGCCAACACGCACCGGGCCACGTGTGGAGGCCAAGGGAAAGGGATACGTACTTTGCCTCAATATTGGAGTTGAGGTTGACATGCCGATCAGAGTGACGGGAACCGATTTCGCCAATGGACAGCGAATGGAAGCCACTTGAGACACTGCACGCGGAAAGAGGGCGAGAAGATCAGCAAGCGAACAAACGAAGCACAATGCGACCAGGGCAGCCGCCAACATGCAGCACGTACCGTGGGGCCTCCTCGACCTCGTTGGAAGTAACCGACGGCATGGTCGAGGAGTCTGCGAGAAGCAGACGAAAGTCCGGGGAAATGTCAGAGAACGGATTACGGGGTGGAGACGATCCGTCCCCTCGGAAGGGTAGAAGGGGGAAGGGGGGGGAGGGGAGGGGAGAAGCGGGGACCGAAGCTAGGGCGTTGCGTCGTATCCAAAAATGCAGGTTAGACGGAGCTCAGCACGACCCCGGGCAAGGATAGGTGAGAAGACGGGAGGGAATAAAAGGGGGAGCAAAGTTGGGAAGACTGAGAGGCGAAGAAGAAAGGCACAGCAAAGCGAGCGGGAGGCGAGGCAAGGGGACAAACGCTTTACCGACCCTGGCCGATGGACAGCGCTGGGGCGGGTGCCAAGAGCCGACAGTACTGTGTGTGTCCAGCAAAAAAACGTGGAGAGGTGGAGGCAACTAGCGAGGACAGGCCTTCGGAAAGTCCGAAGCAGGCTGAGCTGATGAGAATGAGACCAGCGAAATCGCCGGAGCTGTTCTGGAAGCAAGGGGAGAATAGTCGTTCAACCGCCCTGAGAAAAAGATTGCGCGAGACAGCCGTTGCACGAATGGCAAATGAAACAAGGTAGAACCGCAAGAAGCCCGGGGCTGCTGCAAAGACGGCGGTCAAATGTCAGCAGGGCTGACCCTGCTCCGAAATAAAGGCGTCGTCTTCCGTCCTCCAGCACCAGTCTAGCGTATGTGGTGTCGTCTTGACCACTGAGTTCGCGCGCGAGGTTCTGCTGGGAATTCTTGCTCTTCCGTCATGATATCGCGGACCGGGGGACGCCAGGTTCTTCAGCATAATCCAAGGGACGGAGACGACGAGCCGCGACTGCTCGCGGCGCAGAATCCTCAAAGTCCGACACGCGCGAGGTACGAGCACCAGAATCCGGGAATTGGGGCGATTCGAGTACCAGCCTGCCAGGCTGCAGCTGAAGAGCAACGGCGTCAGCGTCAGCGCCAGCCGTTGCTGCAGGATGATGGCAGTGGGTGGGATTGGCGAATGAGGTGGCGATGGTACGCTGAGGCGGGACACTGGGGGAGCGATCGCCCGTGTTCTTAGGTCATCCATGAGGGTACATGACCGATTTCCAGGCTTCCTGCAACCTGATCCCGCGGGGCGACAAGATGAACGTAATGTCGTAGAGACAGGCAATATTACTGTAGAAGAAGAAAAAAAAGAAAAAAAGAAGCCTCCCTTATTGACGAAGAAAACACAAGAAAATAAATCTGAACGAGAACGCATATCTGGTCTTCAACTCGATCTAGGGGTCCCCAGAACCGAGCCGCTGGGGCGCGCTGGCCTGCCGGGCACCCATCTGGGTTTCTCCATTCTGGAACTATGTCCTAGACATGAGATGTGTCCGGCAGAGGCGCGCGGGTTCTCGATTCCTAGCTGATGGGAGGTTGACCGGAGCATATCACCCGCCAAATGGCAGAACCCCACGCATCTGGGAATTGTGGAATGTCCCCTCTGAGACTTTTGCGAACCGGTCCCCTGATGCAGCTGTTGCACCAAGCAAAGGATGCAAGTTGTGAATGCCGTCCCGATGCGTTTTGGTTGTCGCGCGTCCTGAGTTTTGTTCTTTACATTCACTCCCACAAATGACTACCGCACTATAGATGAATTGTGTCTGCGGGAAGCTATCGGATGATGGACACCTTTTCATCCTCTCTGCAGTGTGTATCTGTGTCTGCCAAGAGCCCGCCCGATCTCTGCACCGCAAGATAGGCTGTTATTTGCAGTTCAGGTGTCGTCAGTCTGAGCTCGCAAGGCAGCAAAACATGAATGAAAACAAAGACACCTCAGCTCGCACAAGTCATCGGTGTGCCCTTCGCAGACACTATGGGCTGCTGAAATGCCTCGCCTCTCCTGCATCAGAACGCGGCTTTGTGATGGTTCATTTGGCTCAGGAAGCATATGTGCTAGTCACATCTTGATTTCTCCAGCTTCCACCTATTCTACGTAAGTGTATTTGTCTCTCTTACTTTTTAGCTGAGGGCTCATGCCTTAGCTACGGTAACTATACCTCGTACAAAATACACAGGCAGCAAGCAGACCAAACCATAGACAATCAGAAGCTGTACAACCCACACCCTACCAATACAATATCCGTCCACTCCACCTCCAAAAAATACAGTATACACGAGAAAGGAAACGACACAAATGGTATCATCGACTCGCTGACATTGTCCTCTGTGACAGCGTCACCTTCGTCCGCAGTTCCAGTAACTCCTTGTCCTTATCCCTGACCGTCTGTAGTAGGTTTTGATACTTCTTCTGCCAGTCCCCGACTGTGAGAGGCAGGCCTGTTTCCTGCTGACCATTCTCACCGTCCTCCTTTTTACTCCTCTCCCACATCGTGCGCGGCACGCTTTGCATCATTGTGTACGGGCCCTTGAACTTGCCGAACCGATACTCCCAGTCCATTTTGTACATGGACTTCTCCTCATCCTCGCCTAACCGGGTGCATTTAGCCCGCGTCGTCATTAGCATCCTGGCACCGGAGAGTGCTGCTAGGTTCACCAGGAATGACTGCGGGGTTGGTGCCGCTTTGTACATCGTTTCCATTGTAGAGTTGACAAGAGCTGTGCACTCCTCCAAGCACGCCGCCTCAGCGGGATTGCCCTCGGCGTCATACCAGTCCGCATCGTGCATTGCACGAGTAAAGAAAGCAATTACCACGTCCACGTTCGTGCGATCCTCCATCTTCTCAAATTGGAATTCGGATATGTCAGAGTTAACCGAGGCCACCGAGGACCCCGTATTGACGCTGTTTAAAGACGCCTGCCGCTCAGCTGCTTCTCTCGTGATGCTAGCCCAGCCGTTTGGCTGTTCTTGCTCACGAGTATCGCGACCTTGGGGGTACTGAACGTTGTTCGCCATGTCAACAGGTGGCGGAGGCGTGGCCAGACGAACCGACCCTGGAGGGCGTTCAGGGACTTGGAGGGATATACTGGGCCTAGCTGGCCTTGCATTATCGCTCGAGCCGCGGTGATCCATCACGGCTGCAATAGGCGGCATAGGATGCATCGGGCTACTTGTATGAGGTTGGCTGTACGGTTGGTGAGCCGATAACTGATGTATCGGTGGCGTGCCTGGTGTGCTGGTTCCTTCAGAGGTGCCGTCCTTGGATGGCGCCCATGCCGGATGAGAGAATACCGGCGGCTCGTCGGCCACGCTGCGATTGATGGGTGGGCGGCCCCGCGTTTTGGCCCCCGGGTCGAGGCTGCCAGGTCGCCAGGCCGACGATACATTCTTCACACCACGGCGTTGGCCAGAGAGCCGTGGTTTCGATGGTGTCACAGCCGAACGAGGTTCCAAAGTGTCATCCCAAAACGAGCTCTTTGACGTTGGTGTCAAAGCCGACTGGGGCCATCCAGCAACAGGCGTTAGATTGCTTTCCGGTTGGTTCCAGCCCGGTGGCCCTCTGAGTGAGCCGGGCGGGCGAGAGTCAGGGTGCGCGGACCATGGACCCGATTGCCCTTGGTGCAGATCATCGATTGCGGAGGATGGTGATAGACGCGGTCGTTGAGCGGCTGGGGAGCCAGCACCCTCCTCTCCGTCTGGTTTCTTGCGACCCCGCTTGGGACGGATGTGCGGTAAGAGGGCGCGCAGCGCCATATCATCCTCAACGGCAACACCATCCCGTACCGGATGTGCAATGGGATCTGGATCAGTCGGAATTTTGGTCCAATAGTCATTAGGAATTTGCATGAGATACTCAAAGAACGGCTTGACGCGCATCGAGTTCATCCATTTCTGACGCGGTCAGCGAACGCACGAGAGCAGATGAGTCTTGATCGGCAACAATACCTTTAGACGAACACCATACTGTGCGACCTTTTGCGTACTCTCATCCTTGGCAGGGTCCGGAGGCTCGACTCCCAGTTTGATCGTCAGCTCGGTCCACGTCTTGATGTCCTTTTGATAAAACTCCTTGACCAGCTCATACACGCGGTACGGACTGAAGATCCTCCCGCCACTGCGCGGCGGGTTCCTGAATGCTTCCCGCAATGCTTGAGTATCCGGGTACAGAGGGAGGGCGGGATTGCAGTAGAATATGAAGCGCACAAAGGCATCTTCAATATTCGCCTCGGTCACGTTCCTGTCCGGGAGTGACGGGCGGACAATTGACCCATTCGCCGATGGATCCGGTGGGTTGCCATCTTCGGGACTAGTTTGGAGCGGAGGATGAGGGATCATCATGAGAGCGTTCAGTTCATATCATTGAGCACCAAAAAGCAAAGCTGGGGGGATTTGAGTCAGGCCAAGTCGCTGGGGCACCGCGCAATCCCAGGTGCAATGATCGCACAAGCGGCCCCCAAGGCACGGCAAATGGGCCAGCTTCTAGAATGCTGTTTAAGAAATGCGCATGCTCGTCCGGATCGAGTGATGTCTTGAAGCCATGGATTCGCGGAGTTGGTGAAGGGGGTTTGGCAGTTAAAATTAGGCCGCGTGGGTAGACATAAAATGGGACTAAATATAGTACTTTTGGTCTTCATTGGCTGGCACTGTCGCGTTGTGAGGCAGCATGCCCTGCTGGTACAGTGTGATGACACTGTACGCGCAGCCATTCCGTGCCAGCCTAATGGAGGGTTTCAGCTCCATAAAGCAGGTGAGGCAAGTACTCCACACATGCCGGGTCCAAGGCCCTCGTGCAGGGCCCCCGGAAATGCAAGAGATGTCGGGATGCGGAAAGGGCACTGGTCTCCAAGGACTCGGTAAACAGGCAAAATACCTGCCACATGGGCGCGGTACTGTAAAGCAATGCCAACAATGCACTGATTGATCAGATAACGCCCGGTCCACATGCTGCCCCAGATACAAGTGTCGATGCCGAACCATATCCGCCGGTCGGCTTTGACCCCGCTATTCATGGACGGTTTGTCCCATGTGAAATGCCGGTTCGGTGGACGGCGGGTTTCCACGAGTGGCCGTCTATATATCTTGAAATGTCATTCCTCGGTGAGACATATGGGAGGTGTTCTGCAGAAACCCCCTTATGATGTCCCCCCTTCAGAAGACCTCTTGGCAAACAGGAGCGTTCTTTCGCAATTATCTACAGATACCTAAGGTAGGCGGCTGTGGTAGCGTATCAAAGAAGACTACTTTTCCCATTACTCTCGGCATCGGCCATTGCAGCAACTTTTTACCACTGCATCTACCAGTGTAAGCGACACGAGCACGAGAACAAGCTTACCAGTATCAACTGCTGTACGCCCTTCGAATGCAGTTAAAATGGTTCTGGTACCTCAAGTAATCCCCCAATGCTTCGTGTGATTGGCTCCATCTCCAAGCGACTGATTAATAAGAGCTCCTCGGGCAAGGAAGCGCCACATCCATTACAAATGCCAGCAAATGACGGCAGGCCACCATGACGTGCTCAGGTTGCCGAGCTTCATGAATGGTCGCGGTGCACCTTCAGCACCCGCAATTAGCTCAATGATCCGGATGACAATTGCAATTGAATTTCTAATCTTTGGCCTGATGGGATCCGATTGCTTCGGATACGTAGGTATATATATTGCGAATCAAGTCCTTTTATAAGTGTTAGTAAACCTTACAGCATTTCACAGCCGACATTCAACAACTCCTTCATATTCTCGAGTAGCCCACAACGCCCTTCGCCACTTCCGACGATATCACCCAGAGAGGCATTGCCCATTACTTTATATTGCCTCTAGTTCTCAATTGACAAGCCCGTGAGGGTCACGTCGTATCTACAACTACAGATCTACCTCATCATATAGCAAGACACTATGGCGATCGGCTCCAGTGTGCCTCGTGGGCCCGTAACCGCAACCTTGCGATTTTACAGCCCGCCTGTAGACAATGCTGCGCCCTTCAACTACGTCGAGACGCCTCCCGAGGGTGAGCCTCAGCGTAACTTCTCCGACAGCGCTCATCCCGTCACCATTCAGGACGTCCGGGGCCGAGAGACGGACTACAGCCTCGACCATGATGCCTTCCAAGTCATCACCGACGTAGCGCCGTCCAAGGAGACCGAGTTCGTCGATGACGACTCCATCAAAAAGAACTACTATCCAGAGGTCGAGCAATTGTTGCTCGATCAGATTCCCGGAAGCAACCGCATCTACCTTTTCGATCACACCATCCGCCGGGCCGACCCAAAGGCCCACCGCGCCCCAGTCCAGCGCGTGCACATTGACCAGACAGCGCCCTCGGTGGAGAAGCGCGTTCGCCGCTACTTCCCGGATGAGGCCGATGAGCTTCTCCAAGGTCGTTACCGTATCGTCAACGTCTGGAGGCCACTGAACAAGGGCCCTGTTGAATCCTTCCCCCTAGCGGTGGCCTCCACGTCTACTCTCGAGAACAAAGACGTGGTACCCATTGCTCACCGCTACCCGGATGGTTATATCGGCGAAACGGCCGCGATCAAGCACAACCCAGGCCAGCAATGGTATTATCTTAGTGGCATGACCGGCAGCGAGCGGCTGTTACTTGAGTGCTTCGACAGCGAATCCTTGAAGCCTGGCTCAAAGATTGGGGGCCGGGTGCCCCATACCGCCTTCGAGGACCCGCGCACGAGAGCGGAAGCTGAAGGTCGTGAGAGCATCGAAGTCCGGGCCTTGGTCTTCGGACCCTGAATTATGGGTAGGAAGTGATTGTTTAGAGAGCATTTTGTTACGTCACGAGCTTATGGTATGAAGAATAATGATTTGAACATTTAAACTGCAAATAATTCAGTTTCACAAATATTTTCCATTGCTGAAATCAGATTGTAATCAAACCGTCTTGCGCGCGCTGTGCCATCGCTCGGTCTATACCATGAGAGGTACTTTTGTAAGCCCTACCACAGCCGACGCCGTCATTGTGTAGATCAACGTCCCAAACCCCCTCCCCACCTTCCGATGCGAGTCAAGTTGTAAATAATGTCATCCTTACGCCACGCTAGACCATGTCTCTCAACCAATATTTTGCCGAACATCGAGACTTCAGTTACGGCGACCTTTACCACGGGTGCTACCTCCCGTTCCCTGTCGGCTCATTGCAACGCCGCCTAGGCTGCTCTGTCGGCTCATAGGGACCGCAGCATTGGACAATGCCGCAACCGACGGTGCCGAGCCACCATGTCCAGGGCTGGGCTGGTCTCGCATGTTGCTAGCCGCAGGTAGTCCAAGGTTGTCGCGAATGGATTCCGGGTCATCTCGCGGAGCGCTGGTAAATGCAACGTATCTGCCTTGAGTGTAAGGGGTTGCGACCGCCTCCAGGATTTTGCGCAACCCATTGGGAGCATCAAGATGGGCTCCAGGCTTGTGCGACTGATCATATTGCTTGAAGAAGCCCATCACCGAGAGGTCGGAAACAATGTCATCTTGGGACAAGGGTACCGGGAAGTTTTGGTCGGCGCTTCTCGGGTAAGGCTTGAGATACTGCTGAGGCACTGGTGGTGGCATCTTGGGCGGCTCTTGGGCATGAATAAGATCCAGGTTGGCGGGCAACTCAAAGTTTGCAATGCCTTCAATGCCAAGGATCTTGTCATCCAAGAAGTTCTGGGTAGCCACACCGCGAGTGCTGCGGGTGGCATGGGATACTTGTCGCTCCATCATGGGAGCCGAGGGAAACGAGTCACCGTCGGCGTCACCATTATCATCACCATTACCAGAGTCGCTTTCGTCAGGCGACGAAGCGGTTCCGTTTGCGCGGTTGCGCAAGATGTATTGGTGGGCAGCGAGAGCTGCGGTGTTGTAGTGGAGGGAGAGCTCCTTGTCGGTGAAGAGCTTGTCAATGCTATAGAGGGGCCCGTTCTGCTTCGCGGCGGCGCGTGCCTTCTCAGATTGCCACAACGGAGTGGTGCTGTTGGGGTCCAGCGCGCGTCGCATTGGCGCCGGCGACCCATCGTCTTCGCCTTGATTGCGTTTTCGCTTCTTGCCATCAGAGAACATCTGAAGGTCCTCGGCATCTTTGCGCAACCGAGTGGCTCTCTTGCCGTGAGTGCCGCCAGGGCTAGCCGGGTTGGTGAGGCTGAACTGGTTGGGGTTGAGCAGTAGGGCATTCGAGTCATTAATCTCTAGAATTTCCTTCTCTCGATTGAGGCGGTTCTTCTTCTGTGTGAGTGTGTTGATGAGTCGGTCGCGGAGGGTACTGGTCAGGGCGCGGTGTTCGCGTTTGGCCGTTTCGACTTTGTAGGCATGAGTGTTCTTGTACTCTTGAACCTTTCGCTCGTATTCGTTCTGGAAACATGCAGTGGTTAGATGTTATGCGTCACCCGTTCCGGTTCGTGATACCCACCTTGGACTGGGCGAATTGAAAATCCCGGATCTCAATGAGATCCTCGACCTCGCTTATGAAGTCTGGGAGGCGGATACCCGCCATGTCCATCACGCTTCGAGCGCTTTCGGCGTGAACCGGCGATCCTTGTGTCTGCCTATGTTCCCTTTGTAGCTCAGCGATCGTGTCGAGAGCATCCGATGCATACGGGTCAAAGCGCTGGACGAGGTTGGTTTCGAATTGGATCTTCTGCAGTTGGTCGCGATAGGTCAAGTCTCGCTCGCGCTGGAACTTCTCATGCATGCTGGAGAGCCTGTCCATGAGAGCTTGGCGTTTGCGGTCTCGCTTCGATTGAGAGACTGGCGGAGATGCTCGTCGATCTACGCGGCCACCAACGGCGGAAACCGCTGCCTCGTTTGCAGCCATTGCGAGAATGACGAGGTAAAATTGAAGCTTGACAGGTCGGTGTATAACGAAGATATACTAGCGCCGTACCGTCTGTCGGTGCAGAGAAGGCGACGTAAGAAAGGTGGTGCCGCGGGAAGTGAAGTCCAAGAAGGGCTTGTTTCCCGCAGGGACCAGGGAATTTCTGCCGCTGTGAGGATCGACCGGAGATGAATACTTCGATGGGTGAAAACAAAATATAGGGAGGCTAGGCAATGGGAAGGATCAAAGAGATTGCTGTCGCTAAAACAAGATCATGGACGCAACCACGAGAACAGTAGCAATGGGTGGTGGTGGTGCTTGTTTTGTGTGCGTTGTCAGCCAGCCTTCTGCCGTCCAAGTTGGCCGACTTGATGCATGACCTCTCAAGCATGGCCGGCCTCAAGCGGCTTACCGCCTGCCGGAAAGAGTAGGCACTCAAGCTCCGAGGGCGCCTCTGTGATTGGCGCGTTGTTGGGGAGGGATCGCACAGTCTCAATTCGACTAGTGCGGGCACTGTATCTGCCAAGCGCTGCTCCCACTTTCATTTACATGCAGTAGGAACATTTACTCTTTATACCTGGTCATTACACAAGGGCTCGTCAATGATAAAGCTGCTCTGAGGTTGGTAGAAAATATTTTGAACCGTTAAAGTCCAGTACGGAGTCGCTGTAGCTGGCTTATAAGGCCGAAACCCCCGGGAAGAGCTTTGGACTCCTCGATCACGGCCGCATCTCTCGACACGCTGCTCTTCCTTGGCCGCGTTCCGTCCCCGCGAGCATCTCTGCGTGCTGCCTGTTCCATTTCCTTCATTAATTCCTTGTGCTTGTCCTCCACCATTTTTGCCAAGCTCTCGATAAATTTTGTCCGGCCCTTTTCCTCCGCCGTGTCCTTCCACACTCTTGTGAGCTCCTTGAGCTGTTCTACTCTTTGCGCCGCCTTCTCGATGCCCTGTATAGGGTCTTCGGCTTTATTCAATGTGCCTGCGATCTCGTCCCTGATCTGCTGCAACACCTGCTGGCCCTTCTCTTCGGAACTTTGCTGCTGCGAGCCAGGTTCAGGGGCTGAGACTGACAAGAAGGACGAGCTAACAGAAACTTCGGAAGGAGGAAACACAAACTCCATGGCATCGCCGAATGTTTTAATGACGGACTCGAGGCGGCTTCGTACCAGTGTTAGGGTCTGCAATTGTTTGATGTACTCCGGGTCATTAGCACTCTGGCTCGGCCCTCCGCCCTGCAAGGCCGTGTTGTCGCCCGCCCCCTTGGGTTGACTGCCATTGTCCAAGGCTACCTCAGCTTTGGCCTCAGTGGCTGCATTGAGCCCTTCAGGAATAAACATTGCAATCTCATCGCGTAGCGTATCGTTCATAGTCTCCGTCATACTGAGCGTTTCACCCCGTAGCAACTCAACCTGATAAGCCAGGCGGCTCCCGCTCCTCAAAATATCATCCGTTAATTGCGTCAGGGTGTTGGAAAGCCTTGTGGTATGAGCGTTTAACTGAGAAAGGAGTGTCTGCGCTTGCGTTGAGAGCTCTGCCAGCGGCACTGCGTCCGCACCGACGGACGCAGACGTCATCTTATGAGACAGCGGCGGCAGGCTGGCATTGAGGTAAGCTGCCGGGTCGAAGGCCGGGTTCAGAAATTCCTGTAGGAACTCATCGGTTGTGTGGCTGGACTTTGGCTGCGGGATGTGCCTAGACTGTCCGCGGCCGTGTCCTGCAAGAAGTCCCAGAACCGCATTGCTGTTCGTTCGCCTCCGCGTGTGCTTTGCCTCGGACGCCATGCCGGCCAAATTCCCGCGCCAATACAGTGCTTGGGTCGTCCCAAAAGCTTCACTATCCCGGTGATCGCTTGTGCATCAATTTTTGTAAATGTCAAATGCGGTTGCTCATCCCTGGGTTGATGATTGAAGTGGTTGAGGTACCTGGGCGTTGCCAGAAAGACGGTGCCTGCTAGAGAAGGGAGCCGATGATAATCCGGCGTCATTCGGAGCCGGGCCCAGAGTTCCAAACTACATCATCGTGCACATTATTCAGGTAATTAAGAACAAAGCTCTCGAAAAACTCGCGATTATATTTTATTCATTCATTTACTTATTTTGAACAAAGGAGATACGGAAGGACATGAGCGATACAACTCAAGAAATGAGAATTGATCCGTCGAGGGCTGAGGCGCTCGTTTCCCAGCTGGGTTCGGTCAAGGAGCGCATCGCCGCAGTCGCAGGAGGTAGGAAGGTATGGACTGCCATTCTTCCTTGTCCACAGTGATCCCGTATCTAAATTTGCAAATGTCCTAGATTCGCCTCGTAGCGGTCTCCAAGCTGAAGCCTGCCAACGACATCCTTGCCCTTCACCAAGCGCCGACGTCACATGTGCACTTCGGTGAAAACTACGCTCAGGAGTTGAGCCAGAAGGCAGAGCTGTTGCCTCGGACCGTCCAATGGCATTTCATTGGCGGTTTGCAATCCGGTAATTGCTCCCCTTTCCAGACGGCTGTGCGGGTTCTCCTGCTTACCTTACTCTTACCCCAGGCCACTGCAAGTCTATCGCCAAGATTCCCAACCTGTTCTGCGTCTCCAGCGTTGATACACTCAAGAAGGCCCAGCTCCTGAACACTGCCCGCACAAACTTGCTGTCATCCGAGCCCTCTGCTCCAAAGCTTTCTGTCCATGTTCAGGTAAACACTTCAGGCGAGGAATCCAAGTCGGGTTGTACTCCGGGAGCCGACACAGTTGCACTGTGTCGCGAGATCATCGAGTCCTGTCCCAGCCTCAAGCTTCTTGGCCTGATGACGATTGGCGCCATCGCTCGCAGCAAGGCTACAACACCTGAAACAGAAAACGAGGATTTCGATGCATTGCGGGAGCAGCGTGACCTTGTAGCCAAGGAGCTCGCGCTTAGCCAAGACGACCTTGAACTCAGCATGGGCATGAGTGAGGATTTCGAAGCTGCCATCAAGCAAGGGAGCGGTGAGGTGCGTGTAGGCAGCACAATCTTTGGTCAGCGTCCCGCGAGGGCAGATGCAAAGATCAGGGATTAGAGACTTGGAATACAATAAATACCCATCACTCCTTGTGGAGGATAGAGCTGCTGCTAATTACTATCCGACTCATGACGTTCGTTTCCAAACATCCCCCATGAAGTTCGAATCCACTCACTACATTGTCGTGCTTCATTGCTTCCTCCTCCAGAGCAATCCAAATAAACGCTGACCAAAGCCAACAATACCTTCGCCCATGCATCGATGCTATTCCCAAACGCCACGAACCATCATTGAGCTCCACGGCATGCTCGGTCCATTGACTAGATATGTACCAAGTATGTCGAGATATATTGTATAATACAGCGTCGCAACAAGGTTTAATTGACCATTACGTTTGCAAAGGCGTCGGTGATCTCTTGCCGTGTTGGCGTCTCGATAAAATTCGAAACCCCCTCCGACAGTCGCTCTTGCATAAGCTTGAGGAAGATTTGAGGTACAGACTCATCCGTTGCCCGTATCGTGAGACGGATCATCTGTGTTAATCGAGTCAGCAATGGCTTCGTGTATCTTTGCGACAACAACTAGAAAATCAGAGCAGAACAAACTCACCTGGCTGGAGTAGTTTGGCTCCAGTCTCATAAGACAACCAAACTTGCCGCCTTCTGAAGTATGCAGTACACTTGCGCCCACAATATTCTTTGGATTAGGATCGACCATATCCAAAATGCGCCATCTGAAACCCTCCACTGTTCTGCTGACAAATTGTTCTGTTATCTCTCGACCACTGGCTTTCGAGACGGACAGTCCAAAAATTGCCTGCGCTTCCCGCGGTGCTCCTCCAATCTGTTTCCATCGCTTGAAAAAATCATCTGCGGAAAGATCGGCTGGGTCCATGAATTTGTGAATAGCAACAGGTAGCTTCAAAGTCAAGGCCTGCAGCGCGCCAGCCAAATAGCTGACACGTACGGTGGGAGACTTATCGAATGCTTTCTTGGCCTCAAACATGATGACTTGCTGGGTCTGTCCTCCCTCGCTAACGATACTGTCTGCAAGGCCCTTGACGTCCCACGAGAGGTTGCCCTTTTCTGATTCATCGAGATCCAAAGTCGTGGTAAACGAGGTCATTGGCGTGGGGGTCTTGTTCTTAAAATATGTGATGAGGCACGCCATTTGGCCACGGTATTCTGAGCGGACGCCGATTTGAAGTTGCCCATCCTCATAAAGGACGCCATCGGGTCTGAGCATAAGCCTGTTGAAGCCCTTCTCCCATCCAGGAGATAGATGGGCTGCACTGGCAAGGTTTGGTGCTTTCAGCATTTTTGGTTCAGCTGGCGATGGCGAGTGCATGTCCAGTCCAGCAAGATCGGAGATGCCATTGCCGTGACCATTAGCCCCATTTGGTTTACTGAAGCCGTTGCTATTGGTAGGTGGAGAGGCCATGCTGAACGTCCTCCTAAGACCTCCCGTTTTAGCCATGCTCAATTCCGTAGGATCAGAGTTGGCATCCTTGCCTCCTACTACCCAAGTACGACGGTCACTGGTGTTTGCATGCTTCTGATGCAGCCGCGAGAGAAGAGCCGATTCCCTTTCTGGGAAAGGGGGCATTTCGTCGCAGACTGTCCGGAGTAAATCATCTGTAGGTAGCCTAGCCAGAGCGAGGTATTCACAAGCCCTTTGCTGCAGTTCTGAGTCGAGTGTGTGGCTATATACTTCAAAGACATGCATAAGCTGCGACTTGATTTCCGGGAAGAGGTTGACGAATTTGATGAAGCATGAGAGAATCATAGCCCGGGTGCTTGGTGAACAGCCTGCAAGTTTTCCTTGCAATGCCAGAAACTGCTCAATGGGGCTGCATTGAGGTTGATCAGCAACTAAATGCCCAAACTCTCCAAGTATATAAGCACCAATTTTGACCAGGGTCTCATGGCAATGATCTGCCTTGACGTACTGAAGGGCATTCTGCGCTGCGTAGACTTGAAGCTCTTCGTTGTTTGTGACAATTTGAATGACTCGTTGCCAAACCTCGTCGCTCACATGGTCACCAGCCATGGCAATGAGTCGCAACGATATGTCGACATACCATTGAACATCAGTGGCGTATTTTTCCGTAAGAATGGCAATTTTAAGAACCATTTCTTCCCGGATGGCAAAGTCGGCATTCTGCAGGTACTGCAGCAACTCCCCTACTACAACTTGGGCATTCGTGGAGTCACACATGCTGTAGAGAAGGTCAAGTCCTTTCCTGCGCACACTGATATCGCGATCCTTGAGAGATCCCAGAATAATATCTTGGTGCTGCTTGATAGGGTCGAGAGTCTCAGCACGAGCTGCAAGATGTGTCATAGCTTCTAAACCAAGATATCGCACGTTGGTCTCTCGGCTTTGGATGAACTTTCCTAACCGTGAGGACACCTGCTTCATGAGCGTATGTTCAGTGTCCAGATGAATGATGAGGTTGATAGCCTCAAACAAGACAGCATTCTGAGCATTATTTTGCTGAACATTCTTGTTCGGTTCCATGGCCAGGTTGAGGATCCTCTTCAGGGTCTCGCGAATCATTTCACGCACATGTGTGTCCTCTGCATTACCATCGAATTAGGAGCAAACCCCTTGGAGCAGGACTTAAGCACATACCTGAAGGAGGGAAGTACTGCAGCAGTCTGAGCAACTTGATCTGGAGCCACGGGCAAGGCACCTTGTAATAGAGGTAGTCTGTGGTATACTCTCCATCGATAACAATCCTTTTCAACCTTGCTGTGGCCTTGGCGTACGCCCCCTTGTATCCATCCGGGTTATCTTGGGCCAAGGTCATCACGAGGGATGTTACGGAGAGCGCCACACCAAGATCAGCATCGTCCATTAAATGAATGATTCGTTCCGCCCACTGGGGTGCCACAATGTCTGGGTATTTT
Organism: Paramyrothecium roridum; assembly: GCA_003012165.1. Classification (NCBI taxonomy): domain Eukaryota; kingdom Fungi; phylum Ascomycota; class Sordariomycetes; order Hypocreales; family Stachybotryaceae; genus Paramyrothecium; species Paramyrothecium roridum. The sequence continues at coordinate 76,386 of PXOD01001013.1, forward strand.
CGGTAAAGTCGAAGAAGAGTGAGCGCGGCCTTCTTTTTCACGAAAGATTTCGATGTCCTATGAAGCAAGATTAGGGTCCAGTACAATAGCCTGATGTATGCGTAACCTACGGTGAGATCAACAACCGGTGAACCTCTCCACTGAGAGCTTCGCCCATTTCCCTGCCACCAACATTGGCAATTGCATGCAGTGCCAGACAGTTGAACAGCTCGTTGTGCTCGAGGAGATCCTTGCGAATACTGTTTACCACAAGATGCAGCAACTCGTGCTTTTCGTGGAGAAACAACGTCATTGCCAGATAACCGATCTGTTTCTCGGAGTACTTGGTCGCGGAAATAAGGTTGACAGCTTCGAGGTGACCAAAGTCGACATTCCATCCAAGTATGTAAATATAGAGGAGCTTGCAGACATATTTCTTCTTGTGATAGCCATTCAGGTTACCGTCCTTGAACTTTTGTCGAATGTTGGCCAGCTCCTTGTTGATTCTTTTCTCCTCCAACTCGCGAGCTCGAGCATTTCGGAGGTCGGCAATAAACTGAACCAAGCCACGCATGTTCGAATTGTTGTTGCTCGAACGGCCGAGAAAGCCGGAAGTGGAGGACGACATTGTGGGCGATGTTATCGTGCACGGGGCGGCTAAGCAACGTCTCTGTCGGGCTGTATGCTAGGGATCAATGCGAAACGCCAAATAGTCTCGTGCCAGGCAATCCTATACACTTGGTGGGGTTTATCGCTGAGATTGCATAGTCGGGTTGGACTTTGAGTGTAGCTCAGGCGGCCAGCATCACCGCCTGCGTGTTGATGCCAAGGGGTAGTTGATGCGAAATGGAAACTTCCAGGATTCCGTTCGAGCCGGCAACACTTGTTAGCGTCGAGCCTTCGGCGTAGCAGGACCGCAAGTCGCACTCTGGAGTCTCTGGTAGGAGGCAGGTCGAAGAGTTCGTCAATAGAAGCGGAGTTCACGCGGCGTGGTTGTGGTTTGTGTGCGATTTGGCGATCCTCGACTGCTCGAAAGCCACTGGGCTCCTGAGAGGATAGAAACGGTCCCCTCCTCAAATGCGACCCGCCACTCTAAGTTGCTGGTCCGTGCATCTAAGCTTTGGCTAGAAATGGAAAAGCCAAGAGCGAGTAGTCGTCTGAAATTCGGCATCCCCTGTTGTTGCTGGATGATGACTAAGGATATGGAGCATTGGGAGAGTCTCAGGTGCTACTGTCCGTAGGGTACGGACGTATGGTAAGCTACCACCCTCAGGTAAGGTACAGAGAGGTCCTCTATCTTATCTCCAGGGGTCCCGAAGCTAAGGTACCTCGCTTCAATTTGTTGGAGCTATGGCTCGACTCAATGACATCTTCTCCTACATGCTGAATTGAATGTCTGCAGTCTCACGCTGCACATACGATGTAATGTCAGCATGCACGCAAATGTCATGCGCTTCGCGCCTTGGTCTCTCAACGTTGCGTAAACCTTTTCTTCACTCCAGTTTCGTTATTAAGCGAAACTACGCCGTGCAAGCGGCTGGAGCTCCTCGCTTTCAAGTCTTCAATCGGCGAACGAAATGGCTACAAAAGGAACGCGCCGCATCTAAGCCGGAGGAGGGCCGCCAGGCAGATTATTTGAAAGACGAGGTTGCCATCCGGCTTTCGGAAAGGCTACTGGTCAGTGGATTCGCCCTTGTAACAAACATCAATCGGTGCTCACCCTTGTGCAGGACATAAACCGACATTTTCCCAAAGTCCTAGATCTTGGTGCCAATTCCTGCAACATAGCAAGGGCTCTGGTGCGGGAGAATCCAGATCCAGATCCCACGAAGGAAACCTCCCCTCCTTTGGCTAATCGCATTACGGAGCTTGTGGCTGCCGACTCCTCAGAGTCTCTGCTCTACCGGGACATTGACCACGACTTCAACAAGCAGTTGAATATTACCCGCCAGGTTCTAGACGACGAGGAGACACTACCATACGAGCCTAATTCCTTCGATTTAGTGATGAGCTCCTTGAGCCTGCACTGGATTAATGACCTGCCTGGGATACTAACCCAAATCAACAACGTCCTCAAGCCTGATTGTCCCTTTATCGGAGCAATGCTGGGGGGTGACACGCTCTTCGAGCTACGAACGTCGCTACAGCTTGCTGAGCAAGAACGCAGAGGCGGCATGTCCCCTCGTGTTTCTCCTTTGGCAGATGTGAGGGACGTTGGCGGATTACTCCAAAAAGCTGGGTTCAAAATGCTAACAGTTGATGTCGATGACATCATCGTGGACTATCCCGATATCTTTGCGCTGATGCAGGATCTTCAGGCCATGGGAGAGAGCAATGCTATTCTGGGCAGAGAGATGGGACCGATCAGGAGAGATGTGCTGCTGGCAAGTGAGGGCATCTACCGAGAACTGCACGGTAACGAGGATGGGTCCATTCCTGCGACATTCAGGATCATTTACATGATTGGTTGGCATGAAAGTGAATCGCAGCCGAAACCCTTGGCGAGAGGAAGTGGTCAGATCAACTTGAAGGACATCTTGGAGAACAAGTCGTAGTGGCATGGGCACAGGATCTGTCCTAAGAAACGCCGAATGTAAGACCATGAGTGGTTGCTTGATGCCACCCACACGTTGTGTAAAGAGCTTGAGAAATTATAAATGAACCTATTCCGCAAGATCCATGGCACCTCTATCCCGTAAAAATGGTCGACCGAAAGCTACCAACAGAGAAGCAAAAGGCAGGATGCCCTTAAACCCTACGCCAGTCCGTCATCGTCCGTCCAATGCAGCCTAATCCGGCCACTTCGACAACTTTTTCGTGCCAGCTCAAGAAAACGCTCATAGCCGCTCCAGCGGGCTCGTTCGATGCTCCGGGGCGCCCAGCAATCTGGCTGAATCCCGTAGACTGGGGCGTCACCTTGGCGGGTGATCTCGAGGCGCCGCCAGCATGTCCTCCGGCCATTCCCTTGTAGCTGGTCCTACTTGTTAGTCTGTTGCGTCCTACTATGTGGCGTCGCAGTCGGCGGTCCTTACATGTACTTCATGAGCACGTCGAGGCATTCGCTGCCGCCCTCTGATTCGTAGATGCTTTTCAGGAGAGGGCTCATGTCGCTCGCTTTGATCGATTGGAGAACCTCTGTGATAACCTGCAAATGTGCTTCCTATGTTATAAAATCACACTGTCAGCTGCGCTCGTTCCATTGGCCGGGATTTCATCCGGTGTTGAAGTCTAGTGCTGGAATGATGGACTGTACGTGCCTTGGCTCCGTCCGTGCCGTTGTAGACGGGCGTCTCTAGGCAGCCTCGGAGGGCCCCCTCGGCGTCGCCTCCTCGAAGCAGTTGCCTGACCTGTCCTGACAACTGCCTGACTTCGGCTTCGCTGATCTCGGGCTGCGGAGGGTGGAGTGTCGAAGTGTCGAAGTTGACGGCTGAATCCTCGGCCAGGGCGTCGATGTTGATTGTGCGCCAGGCGTCGCTCATCGTTGCGCTGGTGTGCTGCTGTATGATAGACATATTTGCGACGTTGGTCTCGGTTTCTTAGATGAGTGGCTTGTCTGGTATCGGTGCTGGTGAAGCTGCGGGAGCCTTAGTAGTTCCAGGATGGGCGCAGTGGTGCAGTTGTTGATGAAGCTGCGTCAGATGGCGGGGTGGGAATGACTTGAGGCTCCGGGGCGCTGGTCACCGAATAGTTAGGTACCTGCTTTGCCTGAGTTGGCTGGTCCAAAGTGCTCGTTGCCCCACATCCAACAGCCTCTCCAAGTGTAGCATACCTGTAGCTTCACGAGAAACCAGTCTCGGGACAGTTACTGATTGGGTTCAAGGAGGTTGATTGTTTATTTTCCTATTCCCTTCTCCGGTATGGGCTGGTTGTAAACTGTTGTCGCTGGTACCATTAGTATCTTTCAAAGACTGAGCTGCTGGGTAGGCTCTATTGGCTTCATGAATCATTTCTCTCAGCGCCCTGTTTGATTCCATACGAACAGCAGCCAGTAAGTTACGATCGGGAATACCTTTTCCCTCACATCGATGGCAGTAAGAAAGTCGAAAGAAGACATTACGTTTAATGCTCTTGTGCCTCCATTGAGCACAGTAGGAATAAAACAACCTCTGGCCTTGTCATCTCTTGCTATACACCTACCCTAAACTGACACCACTGCTTCCTGACACCCGGTACTCAAGTCCCTTTTGCAAACTCCGACGAAACGGCCGTAAGAGCGTGTAATGGCGATGCGTAGCCCTTGCAGTGTTTAATGTTGTGGCCGGGAAATCACACCGCCTGGAAGGCTCAAACGCGCCTCAGATAATGAATGCTGACGTTGGAACGAGGATCTGCCCACATCCTCTGGTGTTGAACTCTGGTGAGATTGCAGGCTTTACGCTTCCGCAGACCAACGGCCGGCCTCACTATACACCTTTGAGATTTTCTGGTGATATGTTCCTGAGGAAAGATAGGTCTAATCGGTTGTACACAGGCCAGACATCAACGAATCGGCTGCACCGGGTTCCATGAGATTCGAGCATACCGTCCCGCGCAACGCGTGTACCAAGGCGGTGAATTCATTGATGAATGTGTGACTAGTGGCTCAGTTGAACTCGGCTATCCGCAGAAACGGGACGACAGCCGATGGCAGGAATGCTCGTCCGCCCAGTATTTTATGCGGTACGTACTTTATGGATGTCAACTACGGGCCACAAGCAAACATTGCCGAATACGGGTTCGGGGAGGGATCAGAAGCTGGGCCCATCCGTAACTGAGGAGGCAGATCGTGCTTCCAGAAGACACCGACTTGCCCGGTTCGGGATGCTTGTCAAGAAGCGAGGCCCACTTCTTTGCCCTTTCTCATTCCGGATGATGAGGTCGCCCATGGCCAGGGGTTTGATGAATGATATTAATGGGCCCTGTATTTCGGGAGCGCTCCGCGGTGTCTGGAGCTGCCCCGTCCAGGTTTAGGCCCCGGAGCTAGAGCATTCTGAGCTAGAACCCGACAGCTTGGTGATTGTCCGGGGAGTGATGCTGAACAACGTGGAATTGAGATTGTCGAGCATGATGCATGCAGGGAGCGTGGCGAACCTCTGGCCGTTGACACTGCGAACAGGTCAGAGAGAACCGGACCAGGAATCTTCGCCGCCGCATGGATGACTGCGACAGTTCCAACCGATGGCGCGTGCTCAGGGAAGGGGTCTTTTCGAGGCCTACTACCCATAGATCAACGCAGATACATACGGGCGGCCGGGCTCGCACATTGGCGAAGTATATGCCATTGACCAACAAGTCCTGTAGAGCAGATCACCCACTGTTGGGGCAAGCGAGGTTGGCGCCAAGACACTTGATCGTTGCTTGTCGAGGCAACGTGTTGGATCATTGCTCGAGAAGGTCGTCGAAGCAAGCATCAAGCATGGAAGCGGCTACTTTCCGAGAGCATGAATCGAAGGTTGAGAAGCCGATCTGGAAGCATGAAATGACACTCGTGGCCTTCTTGGAGAAAACATGGGACCTGACTCAGGGCCAAATCTCAACATCGTGGCCTGGAGCCCAGGACAACCGCTACCCAGGGATCATCTCCGTGGAACAACGCTTCTAGCGTACCGTTCCAGTGGTCAGTGCCTGCAAGGACTGGAAGGCAAGGTGGTTAAGACTGCTAAGGGAAAGCTTGGTCGCTCTGTTCAGACAAGCATATGAAGGGTGATCCCTTCACCAACCAGACACCGGGATCGCTTGTACTGAGACAACTACCTGCTCCGTTCATGCCAGGTTCCACGGAGCAATCCCGATTGTCTCGCGAGCGATGTGTTCTTCCGGGGTCCCGGCCGGGATAACAGAGTGTAGCCCAATGCCCGCAGGACCCTCAATTCCGTGAGATGGGCCTGGGATGCACGGGATGGGATACGGCGCACGAATTTCTCGCTCGCTAAAATGCTGCCGAGGATTGACTGGGGACCCTTCGTTGCCGTCGCAAAGTTCCCCAGGCGAGCTTGTTGCTTCCTCCCGGACCTCGTGTGGGCCGGCCAGTAATTACCTTACCAACCTACCTGTACCTTAAGGCAAGGCAAGGTAAGGTAAGGTAAGGTAAGGCAACGAAGTGTGCGCGCTTGCGCGGGTGTGCCCGGACGGGGAAAGATGCACTGTACAGAGTACGACCACAGAAGGTCCTTGCCGAGCAGCTAAGGTACCGCATACTGATGCTGACCTTACGGTACCTTACCTTATATGATGGCATACCTTACCTTAGTTTTCGCTTTGAATTTGAGGGCTGTGATCGTGACTCTTGTAACAGCTAGGAAATAGGGGGCTCAAGGGATATTTTGGTGACGGACTTGATGCCATCAACTGCTCGCGTCACATGACTTGATTGCAGTGCGATGCGGCCTGCACCGTGGACAGGCGGAAGCATTCGAGAAGCCGCAATGTTTCAGTGCCACATGTTCTGATGACGGCCTCCTGCATTTCTACGTAGCCTACGACAGGGTCCTCGCATGGCACGGCATGTTTCGTGTCGACGGCCTACTTACTTAGGCTTGATGATTCATAAGTCAGGAACCTTGCGGCGCTCGAATGTAACGGTACCACTGCTCAGTTGGCTGGGACCGAGGGCGGGAGGATGATGGTCAAGTCCCACTCGGTGAGCGACCAGAGGAGGACACGCCCCCTTGTTTCAACGGCCCAGCACGCGGCGCAGGGCCCCCATTTGGCCGTTGAAGCACCGCGGTCGCCAAATTTACCCTAGGAGGGACAGCTAATGCAGGAACAAGGGTATCAGACCCGGTTTGATTAGCTGGGCGATTGAGTAAGCTGGCCCGACACGTGTGCAGCGACACTTCCTGGGATGGTAAGGTACCCTACCGTCCCTATCCGCATGGCCTGCCCACCCCCTTCCCCGATCCTGTTGGGGGGAGGTACTTTTCTCGCGTGGGAGGATACCTTGCCGGTACAAGAGCCCGCTGTCCATCTTTGGGCCTTGCTCCGCGGCTAGTAAACGAGGCAATGACAAAAGATGAATGGGTGGGTGAGTTGATGGTCCTGGGATCCGTGTTGTGACGGCCTGTAATCTCACTCTGCCTGACCATACGCCCACCTAGGAACCGCGAAGCAAAGGTGATGACTTCTCAGCCCCCAACCACGGTGATAGTGCAGCGTAATATAGGCTACCATTTTCCTCAAAATAGGATACTGCTCTCGTGGTAGCAGGCTAGGCTGCGGTGTCGTCAACCCAAGTCATTTCCATAGCGCGCAGAACCTTCCACACAGTTTAGCTTTGACGGGGCCGGGTGGCCAGTACGAATATGGGCAAGCATCATGGTCGCACGCCCGTTTCTAGAGGGTCCCGCTCGGTTTCTGGCGCCTTGGCTGGGCGGACTGCCACGACAATGGCTAGAAGATTTCCAGAAGCTCTTCATGTGGGATCCCGCCAGCTTCCAAGGACGGCCCTGACC
>PXOD01001015.1:0-33867 GCA_003012165.1 Paramyrothecium roridum
GACGTGATTCTCAACTCGTTATCCGGAAAGCTCCTAGTTGCTTCCTGGGAAATTGTGGCAGAATTTGGTCGGTTCATCGAAATTGGCCGAAAGGACATTGACACCCGTGGCAGCTTACCAATGTTTCCATTCATCAACAATACGTCCTTTGCAGGAGTAGACTTGCAAGCCATGGTGGGCGGGGTTGGCAATGATATGTTAGAGGTTATATTCGACATGATGGAAAGGAAAATACTCCGTCCCTCTTCTCCGCTCCATCTCTACCCCATGGAGGAAGCGGACAAAGCTTTCAGACTGATTGTTAGCGGCAAGTCAACTGGCAAGATTGTCCTGAAGGCAGAAGACGACAGCATGGTCCCGGTCAAAGAACGTGATAGTACCAGCTACCGTTTCGCTGAAGATGCCACTTATGTTATCGCCGGTGGGCTAGGCGGCATCGGAAGGCAGATTGCGAGATGGTTGGTGCGCCGCGGAGCTAGAAATGTCTTGCTGCTTGCGCGAAGGGGGCCAGAAAGCAGCCCAGAGAGGATGAGAACGGTTGAAGAGCTAAAGGCAAGCGCCATAAATCTGCGGTGTGAAGTGTGTGATGTAAGTGATCGCGAGGCTGTACGAAGAGTACTAGAAGACGTCCAACAAACGATGCCACCAATCAAAGGGTGCTTTCACGCCGGTATGGCTATTCGGGTAAGTTCTTCGCCTATATTCATACTGCAAGTGCTAATCAAGAGCTTAGGACCGTCCCTTTGCTAGCATGGGACACCAAGAATGGACCGAAGCTGTTCTGCCAAAGGTGCAAGGGTCTTGGAACCTGCATTCAATGCTACCCTCTGGCATGGACTTCTTCTTGCTCTTGTCGTCAGCTGTCTGCATCTTCGGCAACCCAGCACAAGCGAATTATGCTTCTGGTAATACGTTCCAAGATGAGCTCGCCAGATACCGCATTGCAAGAGGCGAAAGGGCTGTGGCCATTGACCTTGGTCTAATTCTCGATGAAGGCTGGGTGGCGGAGAACAAACCTATTCACGATCGCGTGTTAAAGCTTGGTGTACATGTATCACTCTCGCAGCGAGAGCTATTTGCCATCTTTGACTATTACTGCAACCCAGGCTTGACGTACGAATCGCCTATGTCGGGACAAGTCGTGACGGGGTTGCAGGTGCCATCTTTCATGCTCCGCAACGGCATGTCAGTCCCTGAGCTGATGAACCGGCCCATGTTGCGTGCTATGCACCAGGTCGATACAGCCGACGAGATTTCAACCGCTCCGACAGCCAAGGCGCAGAGCTTCGCGTTGATCTTTGAAGAGGCTACAACACTTCAAGCCGCAAGCGAAGCAGTTGCAGAAGCTCTCAAAGTGAAACTCTGCACGATGCTTGGCATCGAGCAAGAGGACAAGTCGATCAATGACAGAATGGACTCCTTTGGTATGGACTCACTCATAGCATTAGAGGTGCGAAACTGGCTTGCAAGAGAGATGCGAGCGGACTTGGCTGTGCATGAAATTCTAGGTGACACGCGATTCATCGATACAGGGTTGATAGTAGCAAGCAAGAGCGAATTCCGGCAGTCGTACTAGCTTTGGAGGAGGCATTGACTACGGAACAGCACGACTACTCATTTTTATTTTTGCGTGAATTTGATAGAGTAGAACATAAAATTTCTCCGAGTGTTTTATTATTGATGGGTTTTGATGCTTTAGCCCCTGATGTATTGTAGCATATCTTAACCGCTAGGTCCATGCTTGTGCAGGTGATGTATTCAAATACATATTCAAGCTGTGTTCCACATAATCATTCAACTAAACCAAATTCTGTCTTGAAGTAAGTTACGACAAATAACTAGCCCCTAGAGGAGCAGTCGGTAATGTTCAACATTCGTCCTGGCATGGTGTTTTACTTGAACGTCCTTAACTATGAAAAGGGTTCGTGATACAGAGGAATTTATCTCTGATTTTTTTTTAAGTCCTTCCCAAGGCCTCTGATTGCAGGTCCGATCGCTTGAATGGCCTTTCGTGTGGCACCCGTGGCTCACGAAGGCGCCAGTCAAGTCAGCAGATGTTCTTCGCCCTCTCATTGAGATAGACTATTTAGAATCTTATCTGGTTGATTGGCTTCTAAAAGCTTAGATGAAGACAATGAATGACGAAAATTATGATAGCGAGTCGTACATATGCATGCTGCTTTAAGCCATCGTGATGCATTTCCATACAGGCTCTGCTTGTCTCCATGTCGAGATACTGATTGGTCCACATATCTGAACCCTTCTTCTAACTTCTGGTGCGCCCTCCAGTCCCTCAACAAGCATTAACCAGAGTATCTTGGGCGGAGGCTCCCGTTCTCTGTCACTTGGTGGCGGGAAACTAGGGCTAATGTACATAAACTCCTGCTCCTTCCCTTTGCCCTGCCAAGCCGGATCTAGTTGTATATGGCCGATTATCTTGCCAGTAGAGGGTAATCGGAATTTGTAATGGTAAGACAATTCTTCTATGCAATGACTGACATTGTATGCGCGATATTCCTGATCAGGCTCACTATCAACGAATAATTTCGCACAGCTTGTGAAGAAACGAATGATATGATTGAGAGGCGGCATGATTCTGGAATCATAGTAGAGAGCCGACATCTCTTGTTGAGCGTAATTTCCTTCGCCAGGATGATCCGGCAGAATCCAATCTTGGGCCCATCGCATACCTCTTTCGTATTCTTCCTTCTCTTTTTGCCAATCCGGGCCATTGTGATCGATTCCCGGTGGGGGAATGGGATATGACCGTACTCTCACCGGCTCAAGTATAGAAATGAGCTCCGATCCAGCCTGATGCACTGGCCGCTGGATGACCGGTTTTCCGTTCATCCAATCCTTTTTATAAAAACGTTCTGTGGGCGTGAGTTCATACCGCCCGCTTTCCTTGTTCAGTTTGTAGAAGTGCCAATCAATATGCCAAATATCGGAGCTACGTGTCAATACATTGCCAAACGATATTGTGGATCCGGTGTTACCTTTCCAGCCAGCCCAGCTCCAACTGGGAAACTCGGACCGGCGATTGATCAACTCATGTTTGGATTGTGACCATGTAATACCACGCGCGAAACAGTATTGTGGGACGCCCCATAGTGGTGGCCCATACTCCGATTCCGTGGACCCAAGGATACCACTGAAAGCGCGGATGGAGTCGCTTTCGAAAGTTAGTTGTCTCTTGGTGTAGGTCTCGATTAAAGACCAGAAGTTACGGCCGAAAGCCCTTGATGCGCTTCGTAAGCTGTCAGCGGCGGTTTTCTGGTCGTCTTTTGTGAGGGACTTTGCCGTTCTGCGATCGAGACGGAACCATAATTTTGCTCTCTTAACTCCATGATAGTGTCTTCAAACCACGTCGTGGCAGTACAATGAAAGAAAACTTGTGAAGTGGTAAAGAGAAGAAGCCGCTTTGAGAAAACATTTTCTTGAAGGCATCATGCCCTACTCTCCCAGCATGAATTCTTCAGTGCTTGACCAAATGTTTGTCTGGCACTAATATACGTCTCACCACCGTATTTGTGAATTGCTTGCGGGGGATGCCGAGCCATGCTTACACCTGGAATCCCGGTATCGGCACTATCTGTGTCGCTGACGATTGTCAGTACCGCTGAGCTATAGATTGAGTCTATTGCGTTCATATGCTCTAGTAGCTGTTCCTCTTCATCTTGCACCACACCCACGGCATCAATCCACAGGTAGGCAATATTCAACCACCTGGCAACGCTGAGAGCATCTCTGAAAGTCTGTGGCACTTTTTCTTCTTCTGAGGACAATGCCCCTTGCATCGAAAGCTGTGCTAGAGTCATTCTGGTCAGAAGAAAGCGCTTTGCATGGCCCCAGACATAACTCAAAGCGGCGTACTCTTCTTGGCCATGAGCTAGGATAACGCATTGCTTCTTGACGTCGATCAACCGGAAGTGAGAAATATGCCGCCGCGTCTTTGGCATGCAGTCCTCATCAAAGTTTGCTTTCCTTGACGTTGAGGGTGGTAATTTGTCTAATTTAGAATGAATTCTGTTGCAGGTTCGAAACCATGTTTGGATTAATGGTATATTGACCTCGGCTGCGACTTGTCTACCATGGAATATGTGGGGGTCCATCGCTCCGGTTATCGATGAATTTTCTGTCGGCGCCAGAGGAAGAATGACCGTAGAACCTAGTTGCAATGGATATTGGGAGCTTCCCAGTTGCGGCTTCCTGTAGAGTCTCAGCAGCGGCGGGTAATATCGATTATATTTTGAAGTTGCATTGGCCGGACTGTTGCCCCATTGAAACTGGGTGCTGAAATCCTTGCGTTCTTGGGGAGTATCGAGTGTGCCGGTATGGAAAGAGCCCACAAGCTCCGGCCTCACAATAATGAAGTCGTCATCCTCAAGGCTCATCCACTGGCTGGCATTCAATGTTTCAAGCAAAAATTTGCAGCATCGACAGCCTCTGGTGCTGCTATAAAGATCGCTGATGTTCCATTCCCACTCGACTGTCTCACTGATGGACTCTCGAGGGAAGTAGAAGTCCGATCTAATAATTGCTGGCTTGCACCACCTCTGCAGCATATCCAGGCATTTCTTACAAGCAAGATGGTCGTTCGACTACTGCCGGCTGGCTGCTAGATGACATCCTAATCAATATCAGAGATGTGTCGCGATGAGCTACGGCCAGGGGAAAGAAGGTGATAAGACCAAGGAGCAGATGGTCACAGATCGACTGCTGGTCATAGATTTGACATGTGCCGACAAGAAGGACAGGCAGAGCTGAATAAACTGGACTGCAGAAGGGAAATCTGCCATAACCAAGTTTTTGCACAGCCACACACCACATTTCAGGCAGCTGCTGCAAAAAAGAGCGTGCGGGGTCAATCAAGACTCTCTTGGCTGGGGAGACTGAGGTAACAGATTTGCTAAATAAAAGAGCGGACTGAATACCGGGTACAGAAGTTATGTGGCAGAAGTTATGTGGTGTGCCGTGTCCTTGAGTCGCTGATCGCTCGTCAAGCAACAAAGATGTGGCTAATGTGATCTACCAGTGACAGTATGGAAATGCTAAGTTGGTGCGGATAAAAACACCAATAGCTGCGTATAACGATCTTGCAATAGCATCATAGCATATAATAAGAACGCCGAAATGCAGACCAGCTGATCTATCTGAGATTCTACATAAAAAGGGTTATAGCACTGTTCATACCATCAAGGTTCGGCCACGCCGCTCCCTTTTATCTAGCACACAAATAAACCGTGCTACGGTTTCTGGTGTGTGAAGTAAAACTAGGGTTCGCGCATATTTTTCTGCCCCAACACAATGAGTACTGGTAAAATGACAATGTCGGAATTATTGATGTCGAACAACCCTTTCGTAGTTATGAGCGATTCCAAAAAACTTCTTATAGAAGGCCCTTTCGGGCACTTCAGATATGCGATGAAAGGCAAATGGCCAAATAGCCGAAAGCGCTACGCCGATGCCAATAAAAAGAGTCTCATTTAAACTCGCAGCGTTCTCGGTGCCTTAAAATCAGCCTATCAGCACTTGAAGGGTGAGCAAAACATACTAGTCCTTAGGAGTATAGGATCCACTCACAGCTACGATACTCGTTGTCTCTGATCTCAGGCTTTATAGTGATGGAAGTATGTCTTGTTCAAGAAGAAGGAATTGGTGGAAGCAAGAACAAAGCCGTTCAGGAAGGAGCACTGGGTATTTACTTCGCCAATAATGAGAGGTGACACGAAACGAACCTTGAGCGATAAAAAAGCTGTTGATCAAGGACAAATGCTAGGACAAATGCAAGAGTAGGACTTTAGCCGGGAACATAAACTAGACATAGTGAAAGCGGGCTTCAATTTTGTAAATGAACAACAGAAAGCCCCGAGATTTGGGCAATGAGTTAGTTGGCTTCAATTTTAAGCCCTGCACTGATCAAGAGTTTTCTTGCCACATTCATCCAGCTTAGGGGACGTGTCAGGCTCCTCGTAGCCCAATTGGGTATACTCACTGGTTCTTTGGTGAATCATTTGAAGACCGGCGTCGTCAGCATCCATTAATTAGTGTGTAGCTATCTCAAAGGATCATAGCTCATAAACTCACTGAGCTTTGGTAGGTTCCTGTCTCCTCGGAATTGAATCTTTGTCTGAGTGGGTCGGTTCTACTGCGTACTGATGTTGGTACGGCGACAATCCGGGCTGTACTGATTCAATACGCACATGGAAAAGAAAAAAGATTAAACAAAGAGGAGATGATGAGGGGAATAAATTCAACTAGAACATGGTGAGCAGAGCAAGAGAAAACTGAGGAGTTCACAAACACTCGGAGAGAAAGCCGCCTTTGAGGAACACAGCTTGCATCGCGCATGAGTGGCCTCATGCGGATGTCGGCGATGCGTTTTAGTAGATCACGTGTATATTCGGCTTCTTGCCGATCACCCGGAGTTCAAGGCTCAGCCATAAATACAGATCAAATTTCCGGCAATTTGTTCGTCATTTTTGAGGTCTGGGTTATGTCGAACAAGACCACGAAATAGCTCCTCAATGCTAGTAATGAAGTCGGCCAAAGATGCCCAAAAGAATATCACCACAGCCCAACTTGGCGAATCTTGATGGCTGACAAATTCCAACTGGATTACGCCTTTGGATCGGTCCGTCCGGATGTCGGAGATGGTGCACGTCAAACCAAGAAAAATGGTTCTGGGACGCACCACGCAACGACGCCGTCAGTCGCGCGTTTCGGGCGGGTGACGTGATTTACGCTAGATATAGCATCAACAGCATCACCACCCTATCATGTCCGATAAGGTCCGACGGGCACAAGGCGACTCAGAGGAGCCAAGAACTCAAGGCAGGGCCAGCTAATAATAAACCCGGCCCGCGGCAGCGACACGGAGCTTCTTTCCCCTGTGGGACTCCATTGGGATAAGCTCAGGCATTCCCCATATGGGCGTAGTGATTGGTGATGATATCGATCTCGCAATAGCTGGGAGCGCGTGTGTGATTGCGGGGTTGGCCGATGGACTGAGGCGCAACTCGCGTATATAAAAGAACCAGGACCTTGGGATACATGCAACGGTTGCATTGATAGACAGCATACTCAAGCACAATTCACAATGGCACCATCAGCAGTAGAGACCACGGCCACCGAGGCCAAGCCTGCGCAGACATACAAGATTCACCTTGGCCCCTACAAGGAGATCGACACCACCCGCGTAGACAGGGAGTCGGAGGAAGGCAAGGGTGATCATGCAGCAGCCAAGGTGGGTTTTGTGTTGTAATTTTCCATCTATCCTGAGTGCATCGCGCTTACAATTTCTACCTTTAGTACCCCAACTATCTGCCAACCTGGGATCCAACGCAGAGTTACCCTCCTCTGCAACCCTTTGAGCACAAGGAGCATGGAAAGGATGCGGACAAGTCTTTTCCCAATCTGCTCCCCGAAGCTGCCACTGTGACACATCTCACTCCTACTATTGGCACTGAGGTGAGGGGCATTCAACTGAGCACCCTGAGCGACGCCGGCAAGGACGAGCTGGCTCTCTTCGTCGCGCAGCGCAAGGTCGTCGCCTTCCGTGGCCAAGACTTTGCCGATCTCTCCATCTCCGACGCCCTCAAGTACGGTGGCTACTTCGGCCGCCATCACATTCATCCTACCTCGGGCGCGCCGGAAGGCTACCCAGAGGTCCACCTTGTCCACCGTGGTGCCGGCGAGAAGGGCGCTGAGGCCTTCTTCAAGGCGCGCACCAGCTCTGTTGCGTGGCACTCGGACGTGTCCTACGAGCAGCAGCCGCCCGGAACAACGTTCCTCTACATCCTCGACAAACCCGAGACGGGTGGAGACACGCTCTTTGTCGATGCGGCCGAGGCTTACAACCGCCTTAGTCCGCTGTTCCAGGAGCGTCTGCATGGCTTGAAGGCAACGCACTCTGGTGTTGAGCAGGTGAATGCCGCGGTGGCAAGGGGAAGCATTAAGCGAAGGGATCCTGTTATAAACGAGCACCCTATCGTCCGGACACATCCCGCAACTGGCGAGAAGGCTCTCTACGTGAACCCGCAGTGTAAGTCATTCATTCCCTAATTGCGTCGACCTGATCTGACGTCTCTATCAATAGTCACACGTGAGATTGTCGATCTCAAGCGGGAGGAGTCGGACGCTCTTCTCAAGTTCCTGCATGACCACCTTGCCTACGGCGCCGACTTCCAAGCCCGTGTCAAGTGGGAGGAGGGCACTGTCGTGGTATGGGACAACCGCGTGACGCAGCACAGCGCCTTGGTAGACTGGAAGGACGGCCAGAGGCGACACCTGGCCCGCATCACACCCCAGGCTGAGCGGCCCTACGAGACGCCGTTCTCAGCTTAGAGTCCTGGTTCAGGACACGAATGGAATATTTGTATCGAGCATTGTTAGTTTGTGTTTAGTCGCTGGGTAAGCCCAAGGAGGTCACATTGAGGACCATGTCACGAGAAGTTTGATGAATTAAATGAAATCTTAGCTGTGGATAGGCCACAGCATTCAATTGTTACTTAACATTACACCAGGTGTGTAAATATATTCTTTCCATCGGGCATAGTGCCAAAATTGTCGTTTTGTGACGCGAACTCTGGCCATGACTGGAGGAAACAATCAATTAGACGTGAAGAATAAGCGCTATTATCGCTTGCTAGAGCAATACTCCATTGTCTCTCATGTTTTATGAGGCTATTGATAAATTTGGGTTTCACATTCATCAACCGAACTCGATCCAATGGTCTTTGACCTCGTCAACCTCATCAACCCAAATAGCGCCAACCTGGTTGCGTCTCTAGGTCATGGGGCAAAATTCAACACGGTAACGTCTCTGCCTTTTCTATTTACAACGTTACAGTATGTGCTAGAGTTACAGAATAGAAGAAAATAGCACATATACAGTAGAGTGGTCTGTGGGACTCGCTATCGGCAAGCATATTTATCGAGGCTCTCCTCTCTTATTTCTAGGTACTTATTAAAGTATCGTTTTTATCATAGGTATTTTGATTGTACTTACTTGTCGAGAAATATCATCGAGTCTTTGATGTTGGCTCTAATGCCGCCTTAGGCTGGGCACGGAGACGTTAGCAGACCTCGCCGCGGGGTTTCTGGGCCTGTTGCCACTGCCATCTATGACACGCGGCTTGAGTCGTCTTCCGGGATAGCCGGGGGCGCCTGTCACTTATGTCTCCCCGAGGTGGGAGCACAAGGACGCTGGTTGTTGATTGCATGAGTGCTTGAACAAGACGAACTCAGAGCTAACTTGGAGTGGCCATTGGAGACAGACTCAAATGAAGGCGCCGTGTACTGCCTACAATGACGGTGCAAATCTGACCAAGTGACTTTCAGAATAGGATCTAGCCAAAGACGTCATTTAAGGCCCGTGCCCCCAGACCGAGGCTGCAGCCGAGGACAAGGCAATGGTCAGCGATCTCTGTAAAACCAGAGTATCATGCGGGGTACACGTGGCAAGAATGCGTCCCCGTCCTAAAGGAGATTGTGATGAGACAAGTGGCGTTGAGACGAACAATGAAACTCTCATTCTCGATTATCTGCCTTTGCATTTCAAACGTCCTACATGGCTGGTCATGCTTGAGGCATATGTAACCTTCACTTCGAGCATTACATATATACGACACCTTCAATCCAGTGAGCAACATGGAAGCCGTTGGTGCGGGCGCTAGTGTCATGACCCTTGTTGTGGTCGCTTTGCAAGTCGCGAAGAGGACCTACGAAACACTCTCTTCCATTAAAGACGGCCCTGACATCGTCATAAAAGTTGCTAGCAGGTTCAACCAGATATTCTGGATCCTGGAGAACCTGAGACGAAGCCGCGTTGCCCTTCACGATGCCGCCCTCGCTCAACATTTGGAACTGTGCGTTGCAGAACTCAGAACTGCGTCTGAGCTTGTCCAAAAACTTCAGCCCTCACCACATGGCCCCAGCAGCGGTCGTCTTTGGAAGAGATTGCGAACATTCTTAAGCGAGGGAGACCTTGAGAGAATCAATGTACAGCTGATCGGTCTCATCACAACTCTCAACTTGAGGTTGCATTCTGTGTCAAGGTAATGTTGTCGGTTTCTCTGCAGCGTTCTCTACGTAAATGTTTCATTGACATCTTTAAGTGACCTAGTATATGATCTAAAGATGGATATTGGCGCACTTCATCAGCTTGTACAGACCCAAACCAATCCACACATTTCCAACTATGTTCAGTACATGAAATGTATAGATCACGACATTGATAAAAGCCCGGAAATGCTGCACGACAAGCTGGTTTCGCTACAACGGGAGATTGAAAAACTTCGTTCGAGCTCACAAAGTCAAAGTAGTACAATGGTTGAGTTATTGACCGAAATCAAGACTCTCATCTCGAGCAAGGCAGGGTTGAGAAATGAGTTTCGCAATGGATCCATCTTTGAAGAAATGGATCTCGAAGTCGGCGAGTCTTCAATCCCAAGCTCAAGAGTTCACAACTCAGTGAGCAATGAAATGACTCGCAACATAGACTTCTTGTGCAAGTTCATCGGGGAGGAAGGACGGAGCATCGATACCTATAACGATGACAGCTACGACAGCGAGATATGTGACCAAATCATTGAGGCTTTGAGATACATTCTGAAGTTCGCAGCCTCGCAAGAGGAAATGACTTCTTCTCAGAGTTCACCCAGTGAGACTGGGCCATCTGACAAGTATAATGCGCAAGCCATCTCCAGACGTTTCAGTCGTGCTTTCGGACAACAACGATTAGATATCAACCAGCGAAGTGAGTCACGTCACACATTTGCTCTTAGCACTTAACACTAGCCTTTCCAGCAGGTCCTCAGCGAATAAAGAATGGACAAATCGTAGCGAGAAAACATTCTTATCATAGAGTTTCACTTGATGTTGGGGAGCTCACAATGAGGCTCGATCGAACGCGACACACATTCGCTACCAAGAAAAGTACTCCGGCACTTCCAGAGCACTACGGTACAGACTACAATATGAGTGCGGTGCTCATGCCGCATAATACTGATAAGTACCAAATGATAATTACCTCTACTATCCAGCAAGAACTTCAACGCGGAGTTATATCTTCAATCTCATCCTTATCCGTAAACAGAGTCATACCCGAAGGGTCGCCCATTTTCAAAGTCGTCGAGTTTGGTAACTTGAAGATACTCAAGAAAATGCTCGCTGCAGGTGAAGCATCACTGCGCGATCACGATGAACATGGGGCATCATTGCTCATGGTGCGTATATGTTGTTATAATCGCGACACTAGCCATGTTTTCTAATGTAGAATACAAAGTTCTCTATGGAACAGCCCGAGATATGCAAGTTCCTCGTCGAGGGAGGCTTGAATGTTGATCATGTAGGTGGAATTTGCATGAATCATCGTACTTACAAAATGTAAGAGTCCGGTGACCTTGGTGGTGAACCATGACTGACTTTTTGATTACGCTATAGAACCGCGTTACAAACCAAACATATGGATCATAATATAGATTCTCATGCTATAGAGCGGCGATTGTCGTGCCGTCGCCTGATCTTGGAAGCGGGTGCTGACCCAACGCTGTCATTTGACGAGGATGACGTTTCACATCTCAAAGATATTGCTTTCCATGGCACTCCAGTAGGTGCATCCTAGCCATATTTAGCGAATACGTGGACATGGTTGGGGGAGTAACTGCTGAAAAGCGTTAGGAATCCATCAGGCTAGCATTCAACCCGGATCTGATAGGACACCTCAGTTCTATAAACCATTGCTTTGGAGACGGACTGACACCTCTTCTACAACATTGCATGAATTATGGCGGTTATAGCCACCAATGCCTCCGTGCCATGATCAGCATGGGGGCGGATTGCACGGCCCGCGATGATCTGGGGAGAAGTTGTTTGCATATCTGCATTAGTTCTCTCAAACAACCAGAAACTTCAAGGGAGCTCGAAGCCATTTGTATGCTGATCCGCAGCGGAGCAGATCCCAGAGCAGTTGATCTCGACGGAACCACAGTCAGCGAATATGCGTATGATTTGGACCGCCGGCATCCAGAGTACGGAGGCCTGGGCGTGAGTTATGCTGGAGATCTTTGGGATTCCGCTCTACAGAGCTGTGCTTATGACATTCGCGAGTTCCGCTGTGTGCACAGACAAAGAACAGCAGGCTATAGTCAGACACATGGCCGACTTGGATTCATACCCGAGTACACACGAAAGGACTTTGAACGACTTTGGCGTGGAAGAGAGGAGCTCTGCCCATACTGGGACGACGAGCCATGGCCAGGCGACTGTGGCAAGCAGTGTTCATACGAGCGTGGAATTTCAGACACGGGTCATGGTCTGGACTCAGACTCCGATAAAGAAGGAGGTGCGTTCTTAGAGGGTTCCTGACCGCTTTGTGTTTCATGACAGGGGTACACTTTCTGAAGTCTCAGTCAAGTCCCTCATTAATGAAGGGCTAGGCTTTAGAAATCCAAAGCCGCAAATTGTTGATGATGATTGATTTTTAAAATTTCATAAATAGAGAGACCTTGCTAATGGATGTTGAGAATCACTTGGTAAATAGCACATCTGCTGAAAGAACGTTGGAATAAAGTCGTAAATTTTTTTTGGCAGAAATATGAACGAGATCTTGGAAGTTTCTACAATCATTCAAATGACATGAAGGCCGTAAGTCCCAGAGTTGTAGGAAATGATGTGTGGCAAGCTTTCCTTGACTCGTCAATACATCCGATCGGTTTCGGATCTCTAATATCTCATCCACAAGGATTGCACCCCGCCGGCTTTACTGGGACAATTGAGTTGTAAAATCGATCGACAATAATTTTCACATAATAACAGAATTGGCGAAACTTATGTCGTACACTGTACTACAGTAAAATAGTCCATACGCTTGTGTCTCTGTAAACATTTTTCACATGAACCACAATGTATCACCCGCAGGAGTTACACAACGTCTTGAAGCATGCCACAAACCTCTGTTATCAAGAAGGCTATAATGACACAGGTCATCAAGAAATTTATCCGTAGTGAGGTTCGGGACGCCACTCATGGATGGAAGGATCATTTGGGCGAACACCTCGAATAAGCCTTCAGAGTCATGAAATTCACCGATATGATCGGGTCACGCTGAACAAGACACATTTTCTTGGGGTCAATAGTGCAAGAATACGTAATAAAACAATTGACCTTTTTCCTAAATTTTAGCTTGATATGTTGTTTCATGCTTTCAGATAAAATCAAAATCTGCAATTAAGTATTTCGAAATAAAATATCGTCAATACCATCTACCATCAAAAAAACATCAACATTCCCATCGCCAAGGCAGGCATCCAACCCTCTCCTCTATGTATTGACGCAACCAGATTTATACTTGAGCTCACAGGCACAGAGTGCATGATTGATGCTTTTCCGGGCGGCTCAGTCGAAGAGTCTTGTCCCTGGATTGGTATTGTAGTAACTCCCTGATTTTTACCTTCTGGCATAGGCTGTTTGGGTGAAGTCGGTCCGCCAACCTGGGTCTTCGAAACCCCTCCATTAACACCTGGAGCTTTTCCGGGTTCTGGCACTACTTGATTCGAGGCTTCAGTCGATCCAGCTGTTGGTTGATTCGTCTTGCCGCCATGTCCACCGGGTAGATGCTTGGTAGTATTATTGGCGGAGCCATCAGGTGTCAGAACGCCTTCTCCATTTTCGGTTGTGGCATAAATCGACAAAATGACATTCAATTCCGTCTCCCGGCGATGAATGGCTCTTAGATCGGGGAGCCATCGTGGCGAGGGTCCTGTGCCATTCCAAGCCTGATGGCTATAGCCTCCGCATGCAAAGCTCGAGTCACCCGGGCAAGGAATATTGCAGGATCCTACTGGCGCAGCAGTTGTTGCCTCGACATCATCCGAGCTATAACATATCCTGTTTTCATAAGTCAACACTGGTTATGCATATTTAAGACATTGTTAACTTACTGATCCACAATGCCAGCAAACCGCTGGCCACGTGACATGGAAACACACGTTGCAGGTGTCATTTTCCGATTCGACCCTCTTCTGATAAAGGAAGGATACCTTGATGGAGAAGTTCTGCACCCGAAGTAGTTAAAACCTGGTCCGGATAGCTTCTTTGGCTCTGTAAGCGTGGCTGGTGTATTTGATCCGCCTGATGCACTTGGGTCACCCCTATTGCCCTGACTATCTGGTCTGGCAACTGGAGGCCTCTTGTTAGGTTGATCTGTCGTGTCTGCGCTATCAGACCCTGCAGGTCTGTTAGTATTTCCGGAGTTTGCTGGATCACCAATGCTGTTTAGCTCATTCGGCCTGCTTTGTTGGCCTCCTTCAATACTCCCAGGTTGGTTCGGTTGACTAGGTTGGCCAACAATACTTGAGCCTTCAGCGTTGTCTGTGCTAGTTGATCCTCCTGACGCATTCGCACCACTGGGATTACTGGGTGTATCCATTTCGTTCTGGCCTTCCCTGTCTGCGGGGCCTCCGATACTTCCGGGTGTTCTAAGCTGGCCTGGCGTTGTAGGGCTTTCGGGTACACTTGGCCTCGAGGTCCATCCGTCTGCATTGACTTCGCTTTGCCCGATGTTTGACTGGTCAGGCCTGTAGGGCTGTCCTGGTGGAGCTGGTCTGGAACCCGCGTTGGGTAGCCCAGACTGTCCAGGTCTATCCGAATTCCCTGGTCGGTCAGCGCTTCCAGAAGCATTGGAAGGGCCTGACTGTCCTGGCCTGCTTGAGCGACTCGAGCCATCTTGTCTGCCTGGTCCTTGAGAAGCAGGCAGCCTGTTTGCATCATTTGGTTGCCCTGGTCCTGGTGGCTCAGTAGCCCCGGCCCCGCCAACTGCACCCGGCCTTGCGGGTCTGCCGGGTGCACTCACATTCTCTGGCCCTTGTGGTACCCCAGAACTATCTTGTTCAGAATTGTTTGGTCGTCCTGGTCGAGGAGGCCGTGATGGAGATTCTGGCCTATCGAGCGCCGCGCTTGAGGATGTTCCCGGCCTTCCGGGTCTACTAGGATTATAAGAACCATTTGGCTGGTCGGTCCGATCTGGCTGACCTGAATTGCTTGGCTGATCAGACCGGTTGGGTTCACTGGGTGCACCGGGCCTAGTTGGTCCATTTGGCGTGTTGGGCCTATTCGGTCTTTCGGGTCGCTCAGATAATCCAGTCTCAGTCGGTCGCGATGACAATGCCCTTGATAAAGTAGTTGTAGGTATTGCTACCGAAGGAGCAGACGGTAATGAGTCAGATGCGGAACTTCTGACGCGACTAGCTGGCAGCCCACTCGCGCTGACGTCGGAAGTTGCACCTGGCGAGGTCTGCACAAGGCTCATTCTTGTGTCCGTGGAAGCAGACATGGTCTGCGTCACAGGCTGTCCGCTCCGTGACCCAGAAGGTGTTGGGCTAGGGTTTGAAGTGTCTTGTCGAGAATCACTCGTCCCGAGACCATTGGATGCTGGAGCACTTGATGACAGCTCTCTGGAAGTTTGCGTAATAGCCAGGCTACTCGTGCTTGCTGGTGCGTTGGAGGACTGTCTGGTGAACGAGTCTATTTCTGCATTGCTCAACCGGGTTGTGCTTGTTTCAACCACGTCTGAGGTATCGGCCCTGGTTAAAAGTGTACTAGTCAAGGAAGTCGCAGATTCCGAGGTGCCGGCACTGGTCGCAAGTGCAGAGCTCCCTGTCTGCGTATCCGAAATCACAGTTTCTGTTCTTGTGACATCTGAGCGACTTGGGGATGTTTCTGCATTGCCACTGCTGGTTCTTATTGTCACTGTTTCAGTGATAGAAGTCCTAGGAATTGTATCTGAAGTGCCCGATGTTGACTGCGCTGAGTTTGCAACGCTTGTACTCGAACTGACACTCGATGTTGTCCCATCTCTAACTCTTGATGACGTCAAGCCTCTTAAGGTAGACTGTGAACTTCGGGCAGAAGATCGACCTGTAATTCGACTGGTGCTACTTGTCGTTGGTCTTGATGAACGAAGATCGGTGCTTGTTTGCTGAGCGGGCTGCGTCCTTGTCACGGCCCTAGTATCCGTGCTACTTGCAGTAGGCGGTAGACCAGGCTTGCAGTTACCAAATCCCACTTGGCACCCTGATCCTTCAAAACAACTTGCGTCTTCGACACCACAGTATCCATATCTTGAGCAGCATTTAGAATCTGGCTGATACCCACAGCTGGTTTCGAAACCTACACCACAGCGACCATTCCTACTTATCGGCCATGGTCCGCGTGTGAATGTGGGTCGGGGGGAGGACGAAGTAGAGGAAGCTGTTGACGTTGGAGAACTTCTGATAGAGCCGGTGGTAGAAATCCTAGATGGGCGTGCGGTCTGAGAGTCTGTCCTGGAGCGCCTGGTAGATCCTGAACTACTGGCGGACTCGATCGTACTGATGCTTGTGCCTGTTCGTGAAGTTCCAGCTCTTGTGTTGGTGGGAGACGGTGAATTATTGGAGCGGCTTGTGCTTCGAGCATCAGACTGACTCCGCCGTGTAATCGGAGTGCTCGAGTTCCTGATCGTGGTGGATCTTGTTTGTGTAGTTCTCGTGTTCATGGCATCGCTGGTAGCTCCCCGACTAGTCACAGGCCTTGTAGATTGCGATTGCGAGCGAGTCCTAGCTGTACTGGTGTCTCTCATAGAGGGTGTTCTAGACGCGGTTGATGTGGATCTCAAGCTCTCGCTACGAGAAGTTTGAGGTCTCGTCTGTGTTGTCTGGCCGATAGATTGGCTTGTCGGTCCCCTCGCCGTGGTCGACCTCACTGTGCTTCGACTGGCACTGCGAGAAGGTTCTGAGACGCTGGTGCTTGGAGACCCTCGAATTGTAGAACTTCTGGTTGAACTGGAAGTACTTCGAGATTGACCGTCCCTGGATGAAACCGATGAGATTCTGCTAGTGCCTATTATTTGAGTCCTCGTTGTCACAGCTGGTCTCGTTGCAGTCTCTGATGTCGTACTTGCCGAATCCTGTTTCCTAGATGTAATCGGTGACACTGTTATCTGCGAGATACTCCCGCTCCGAGAACTCGCGGATCTCGATCTGCTCGTGTTTGATGTAAATGCTCTTGAGTTGGTCGTGGTAGTGCGAGTTGCAAGCCTCGAAGTCGTCGATATCTCAGACCTTGAAGTGCTTGATCTTCGTGACCTAGTGCTTGTACTCGTATCCACAGGTGTGCGGATCCGAGTTGAAGTACTCGGCGTCTGTTGGGTGACGGTTGAGGTTGTTTGCGCACTAGAACTTCTAGATGCCGCTGAAGATGGGCGTACAGCACTTGAATTCTGCAAATTAGAACGAGTAGATTGCAGTTGTGAACTACTACCACTTGTAGAAGCTCGCCTGGAGCTTATACTTGACGGAGATTGTGATCGCGTAGCTGTGGTAAGTACCGCCGTTGAAGTATATTGATTCGGTGATGTGCGGGACCTACTGGTCATACTTGTAGAGTAGACCTGCCGGTTTCCAGTGGAGGTTGTCTGCTGGCTTGAAACTATAACTGTTCGGGATCTAGTAGACGTCGATTCTGTAACTGAAGTGCGTGATAAACTCGATGTTCGAGAACGAGTATTACCAGACGATTGCGATCGGCTTGAAGGCGCGATGGTGCTAGAGGATGTTCTTCTCGCTGACTGAGTAGTCGTAATTGATTGCCTTGAGATAGATCCCCCTGTCGTTGAAGGCTGCCTCGTTGAACTTTGTGTTATTGTGGTCCTTGTGGAACGTGCAGGAGTTGTAGCTCTTGTAGAGGCTCCCACTACACTAGAAGTTCGCGTTGATGATAAGGTACCAGGTCTTATAGATGTTTGAAGTGATGATCTACTGGATAGGATTTGTGTGCCTGACCTGGATATGGGATTCGTAGAACTTGAAAGAGCACTGCGAGTGCTCGTAGAGGCAAGTCGAATACTTGAAGTAGATGCGGCTGAGCTCCCAGACTGAGGAGATTGAGTAGTGAGTGTTCGAGGCCTGGTGCTGGTACCGATCGAGTTTGGCGTGCTTGTGATACTGCTTCTGGTTGTTGACCTACGCGTTAAAGCGGACTGGGAAGAAGTCGAAAGACGTGTCTGGCTCCGATTGCCTCCTGTACTAGGTGGATTTGGTGTTCTGCTGCTAGTGGACACCGAAGATCTTGTTGACCTTGTCGCCTGAGTCGCAGCTGTACTCCTCGTTGTCGGAACCTCGATACGCGTAGAACTATTAGATCGAATACTACGGGATTGTGTAGTTTGACTGGATTGAGGTGTTCGACTACTCATTTGTGTTGTTCTAAGTCTTGTAGATGTCCCTCTACCAGTGTTTGACGTCCATTGGAGTAATGCCGTGGATCGTGTTGATGTTGCAGTTTGGACAGGGCTTGTACTTGCCCCTGCAGATCCACTGGATCGTCTCGATGTTGAGGATCGGGAACGAGAAGATTGAGAAGCAGGACTTGTCAAACTTCGCGAGCTGGTTGTACGGGTAGCTGATGTAGTCGCACTGCTTGTTCTTGGCGTTCTTGTTGATTGAAATATTGTAGGAACGCTTGATGCAGCACTATTAGTCCATGTTGATGTGCTCTGGCTTCTTGTTAAAGATATGTTTGTCTGTGAACTAGAAAGTGTAGAGGCTGGGC
Organism: Paramyrothecium roridum; assembly: GCA_003012165.1. Lineage (NCBI taxonomy): Eukaryota > Fungi > Ascomycota > Sordariomycetes > Hypocreales > Stachybotryaceae > Paramyrothecium > Paramyrothecium roridum. Next base: position 18,589 of record PXOD01001015.1, read on the forward strand.
TATTTCGAGTCGTCGACAAAGAAGATCTTGTGCTAGTGCCAGTCGCTGACCTTGTAGGTTGGGATTGCTGCGAGGTGGATCTCCTCAAAATTGTCGAACTGGAGGGAGCAAGAACTGACGTCGTGCTTCTTCTCCCAGTCGATGAAGTCAGTCTCGACGACTGCGCTGATGTACTGATACGCTGTGTGACCACAGATTCTGTTGAGGATGGGACGGAATTGGAACTTGCATTCGATGTGCGCGACCTTGTTGCTCGTGAAGAAGAGGATGATGATGCTCCCGCGCGTGAGGAAGTAGATGTACGGCTCCTTGTAATTGATGTTTGCGATGGTGTAGATTGAGCTTGTGTGGATGTTGAGAGTGAAGCTCGAGATGTGCTGACACCAATTGACGTCGTTCTCCTTGTGCTGATAGTAGACGCCCTTAACCCAGTCGAGCTGGAAGCAATTGTGCTTTGGGAAATCCGACTCGTTCTTGATGATGCATTTCCTGTTGTAGACGAAGTGCGCAATCTTGTAGAACCAAATGAAGTTCTTGAAACCGAATTAACCATGCTTTGACTTGTTCGAGGATCCCCATTGCTCGCTGTTGAGGCTCTGGTTGACCGTGTTGAAGATGTGAGCACTCTAGAGGCCTGGCTGCTTGTTCTCCCCGTAGAGGAGCTGATTTGGCTATTCCTTGTAGATGTGCGGGGTCCTGCTGGAGTAGAAGAGGAGCTCGGCGTGTTCCTGGAATTGATACCGCTTGTGAAGCTAGATCTGCGAGTATTTGTTGTTGTCGAGGTTTGGGGTAGGGTTGATCGAACGACAGACCTGGTTACTGTAGACGTACTGGTGGCTCTGGACCTGCTCGGCGTTGAACTTCTGATGAGAGATATTGTTCCACTTATGGAAGGCGCACGGCTTCTCGTCGATTGGAGTGATGAGGTGCTTAATCTCCGTGTACTACTGCTTTCGCTTGAACCAGGAGCTAAGCTAGTTCTCGTTGATGTGCGTGACCCTGTGGGCAAGGATGACAGGGTAGTTGTGCTGGAGCGCTGCGTTTGGACGCTAGAAGATGATGTTGAAAGTCTGCTCGAGCTGGATGCAGATGTTCCGCCAGTTGCCGAACTGGTCCGAATCCTCGTAGATCGCGAAGAACTTGTCGAAATGAACTGCGAGGACCCACTCCTAGTTGATGTGGAGGTCCTTCTACTTGAAGCTGTTGTGGTAACAGTTGATGTATTCGGGTCCCTAGTCGATGCAGTTGATGAGCGTGTGGTGCTTGATGAACGTCTAGTTGATGAAGTAGATGTGCCACGAGCACTGCCCGTATTCGTCAGAGATTGTGGTGCATTAGCGCTTCTACTTGACGTAGAACCATTACCGCTTGAGGCTCTGTTAGTATTTGTAGAAGTGTCCACTCTCCTGGAAGAAGTTGTAGTTCGGGCGGGTGAAGTTGAGGTTGTGGGCGATGAGCGGGTGGAAGTGCTTGTGCGTCTCGTCGAGGTAGATACACCTTGGACGCTATTCGTGCCTGCAACCGAAGGTCTTATCGTTGAACGCGCTGATGATGTTGTACGAGGCGTTGAGGTAGATCCTGGAATTGTGGTTGATCTTGAAGTGAACCGGGAAGTGGTTGTGGTTGTAGATGAGACTCTCGATATTGAGCGGGCAGCTGTTGAGCTGGTAGTCAAACTGCTCGTTGACCTTCTTGTTGTTCCGGAATTGCTTGTGGAGAGCACCCTCTCGCTTGTTCTCGGAGTGGTTGAGGTCGACGATCTCAGGCTTGTAGATGAGCTGAGAACTCCACATCTTCCGTAGCCTGACTGGCAGCCACTTGCCACGGAACAGTGTTGGTTACTTGAGCCGCAAAAACCAAAACTCGAGCAACATTCACTGATGCCGCAAGTGGTACCATAGCCAATGCCGCAGCGCCCATCACGAGTGGGGCTTTGCCGCTTCTCAATGCCCGAGTCCAGTGAACCAGCTGCCAAACCAACCGTGCTGGGCTCACCTCCGACTATGTTGAAGTCCTCATAGCTGTACAGACTGAAAACCTGGGTGTCATTGGCGTAACCACCGCATAATTTGGCACTATCATCGCTGCAGCTGATGTCGCAGAAAATAGGATTTGGCGGCGGATCCAAAGCCAATTGGGGCTGCATGCCACTTTCTTCGCCATTGCAGTAGCACTCATCTCGAAATCGTGCTGCATATCTTCTCCCTTCCTGCTTTAAACAAGAGTCCTGACAGTTTAGGCTATTGCCGTCATCGTCTGCCAGGAGGACCTGGGCGGAAAATGCTTGGTTGAAATTGGTAATGGCCCCGCAGGCTGTAAATTGGTCAATGTTGTTGTCCGACTGAGCTTGACCCAGCTTGACGAGTAGAATGAAGGAAAGGCTGCCTAGCAGGCCATGCCGAAACCTGGACATTTTGCTCACAACCAATGGTTTTAACGAGAGTAGAATTGGTCCAATCCCTCAATATCAGACATGGAAACTACAGCATCTGACCTGCATCTCATGAGGAATCTCGTTCATATACTCATAGCCTGGTACTTCTAGCACGTCATGGCACAATCCATTAGAGCTCGCATGCGGTTGAAAGTTGCAAGCGGGTTGCTTACAAACTATGGAGTTTGGGATCCAGGAATTCGGTAAATGCTATGTTATTGCGAGGGACGAATTGTTGAGACTCGATGCTCTCAGCGACATTAAGATTCGATTAAGGCCGGAATCGTATCTTTTCCTAGGGAGGACAGCTTAAGCTCAAGGCCCAGCTTCGATACAGTATAATGTTTATTTCAACTGAGGCCATAGTATTGGACAACACTGTCCAGGCAGCGTTTGGAATTCGGAAGCACTTGATAGCATCTCCGCATGCAGGCTTACTTCTTGTTGGGATCGGGTATTGCACCCAAGGAATGGTGTTTCTTTCACACTTTGTGGAGGCAAGGGTATCACGGCTTTGCATACCTGTTCACAGTTTCCGACTTTGACGTCCTCCCTGAACCTCACTGTGCCCCATCAAGTGCCCTTTTCATGGTTAATATGCGACGCCATAGCCGAATGCGTCGAGCCGAACCCAGTAGTGCCTCAAAGTTCTTGCCCTGCCAGAGTTTCCAAAGTACTGGAACACCCACGAGACGATCATCACCGAATCCTGGCCTTTTGCGGCCTGGTCTCGTGACCCAGGGCTGCCTCGTCAAGCCAAAACGTGCCGCCAATTGCTAGACACAGAAAAGAAAATTCAGGCCAAAGAAAGCCCTTGCTTCCACTTTGTCTTCAGTGCTAGGATATTGGTGTTCATGCGCAAAGAGCTTTGTCCTCCCTCGATGCTTCGAGGAGGATGCTCTTCCAGAGGTCTAGGCTTGCTGTACAGCCACAGAGAACTCAACATGTCGGCATTGCACGGATCGTGACTCGCTCGTTAAATGCAAAGTAGAGTAACAGTTCCGGCTGTTAGCATCTCCACATTAATTTCGCATCTAAGCTGTTGCTTCGTCCGTGTCACCAGCCGATGAGTCTCAACAAGGAGCCGACTCGCCACGAAGCGGGTCTCACATCCCGACATTCCCCGGTCTGGTGGTCTAGTGGTATGATTCTCGCTTAGGGCAACACCCGAAGCACGATTTGCGAGAGGTCCCGGGTTCAATCCCCGGCCAGACCCTTTATCTTTTCTTTTTGCAGTCCATGTCAATGGATTTCTGCAGTTTTGCGCTGTGGTCTTCGGTTGGTCAGTCAGTTGGGGTCGTGGAGCTGAAGGACATATACCGAAGCCATGGCTCACGCACCCAGGTCTTCTGTGAGGTATTTGGAAATTACAGAGAGCGTATCCCGGCTAGGTCACGGAATCATGTCATGTCGGATTTTTTGGTTGTTATGGCATGCCGAATCCCGTTCAGGGGCCAACAACCGACACTTAACATCGGCCGGTCCGCGCTCATAGACACCTACCCTAGAGAAGAAACGTGAAGCAAGCAGGGCCAGCAGCACAAACGCAAGCCTGCTTCCGGACGAGATCTACACGCATTGGATACTGAAGATACAAAATTGGGACAAGTGGTCACAATGAGAACATTAATCCCAGATGAAATCAAGGAACCCTGCCAGTCTTCCGTGTCTGGGTTACTGCTCTGCGTCACGATTGATGTTCGCAAGGTTGACTTCACCTCTGTCCATCTTATTGTTTCACATGGGAGGAACTTGTAGAGCGTTCCACTGAATTTGAAAAATCGTCATCCCATTTTGCGCATGTTTCAATAAGCCGTCATACAAACATCCCCCTTTTTCTGCAAGCTTCCCTCACACACAATTTTTTTTGAGGCTGCCCCAAACAACTCATCACAGATACAGAGGCGTTAGCTGCGCCCGCATCGTTTTTGGGATTGGCTCAAACCAAGACTCGTCAATTGGCAATGATCTAGCACCTGTGCCTGGAATGGAAGGCAGATTGAGCCTCTAACCCCGGAGGGCTTAGTTGTGGGGTTCACATCTGCGATGTCTCATGCGTTAGATTCGTCCGGCGCCAAGCCTGGAGGGCTCGATGGTACGTGGGCCTAGACTTCGCCTTTTTCGAGACTGAATGCATGATCTCTAGATATCTAGATGTCAGCCGTTTGAACTTAAACGGCTGTAACTTGATCATGCCGCGTAATCAGTTCGCTCACACGCGCGCGCCTGTGCACGCACCAGGGGTTTAAATTGGATTTTAGTGCCGAGTAGGTAATGATTCAGCCCCTGGCCCTGCCTAGCGTTTGGCCGAGTGCACTTGGTCTCAAGATGAACTTCTTATTTGAAGCAAGGCTTCAGGTGTCAGGGGCACTTTGAAATCTTGGCCGCTATGACCAGGCTGCGGGGTCCAGCTGCTGTTACTACGAAAGAGTAAAGAAAGTGCTCCCACAGCAGTTTATCTTTTTCTCAAATTGTGAAACGAATAACAAATGTGTGCATATATCTTCAGAAGTCCGAAACGAAATCTTCTCCAAATTGGGTACCTGTCATATTGTGTCCCAAAATCACCACATGATGATATAGAATGACCCCAACCAAGATACACATCGCTTGGCACTGATGCTGGGGATTTCTGGGGAGAAAGGGACCGAAACAGGGTCTTGCCGGACGATCGATGCCAAAAAACCTCGGAAGGGTGTGTCCGATCCCACCTTGATCCCCGAGGTCGTTCGCTCAACTTCCGCGCCTAGGCTTGATCGGTAGCCAGTTGCCAAGCATTCCACTCGACGCTGTTGGTGGAAAAGACACAGCGCGTCGTCATTAGCTACAAAGATTCTGAGGTTCGGTTGCACTGCTCGACTATAAAGGTCTCCCTCGAATCCACCTTCCTCACACTCCTATTGTCTTATAGCCACAGCTTGAGCTACAACATCTGAGTCGCCATAATGAAGTTCACCGTTGCGGCCCTTGCAGTTGCCCTGGGCGGCGTCGCCTCTGCCCAAACATTCAACAGCTTCCCCGCTACTCTGACTTGCTTCACGAGCGACACAGACACCGCATCCATCAACAATGCCGACCTCAAGGACGTTGTGGTGAACGGCCCACGAAGCTTGTTGGAGAAGGTCGCCAGTAACATGGCCACAGGAGCTGCTTGCCAAAGACTAAAGGACCCGCTCTACCAGGTGAGTACAAAGACTCCTTACCAACGGATGACTGTGAAAGGCATGGGCAAAAGCTTACCCCAACGACGCAGACATGGACCTCAGGAGTTGGATCGTTCACTTTCGTCTACCAGCGCTCTACTGACACGTACACATTCTGCGGTGGGTCTGGTGCTCCTCAATCAGACACTGGCGGCTACCCATCCCTCTGCTGGACTTCTTAGGCTTCTGGAGTCCCAAGCTTGCGTCTGGTATTAAGAAAGCAGAATAAGACATCATTATCAAGTCCACAATGTCACGTGATACAAAGATCAAAGTTCCTCACCTGTCATGATGTCCAATTTTTCTTGGTGCTATTGATTCATCCCGCAGCTGCGACGACCACCTTTCGTTCATAATACAAGGCGAGTTTAGCAGTAAGTAGAAAAAGGAATCCCGCACAGCTTCCCTTACATTCGCAACTTGCCTACACCCGTGAAGTACTTTCCACCAACACGGCGCTTGTGCGTGTACTGGAACGGGCTGCGTCCTTGAATCTGCCAAATTGGTATCTTGCTACCGGTGCCCTCTCCCAGACCATATGGAACCATGTCTCGTCTCTAGCGCCGGACACTGGTATCCACGATTATGACCTCGTCTACCACGACGCTTCCAATCTCTCATACGAAGCGGAAGATGCAGTGATCCAAGCTGGTAAAGCACTGTTCGCTGACATCCCCGTTGAGGTCGAAATTCGGAACCAGGCACGGGTTCACCTCTGGTATGAAAAGAGATTTAGTCTGAGGTGTCCAGCACACGAAAGTGTGGAAGCTGGCATCGACTCGTGGATCTCGACAAGTGCCATGGTTGGCGTGAGGTTGGAAAAAGACGGCAGTTGGTCATTGTACGCACCCCGGGGGCTATCCGACTTTTACAACATGGTAGTTAGGCCAAACCCAGTACTGGGAAAGAAAGAGGCGTTCGAGAAGAAGGTTGCACGGTGGAGGAGTATTTGGAAGAATATTGAAGTTGAAGCTTGGGAAGAGAAACGTTGAAACATGGAGGCTTTGCGAAACGGTCATGCAAAAATGAACTTGACATCTTTGTCTAACTGAAAAGTCTCCTCGGCAAACTCCTGCTTCGAATCGCGTCTAGGAAAAAAATGAACAATAAAACACAACCTCTTCCCATAAATTTCAAGCAAGTGCCAAGACCATTGCAGATGGCGAAGATAACGAGGAAAAGAAGTTTAAAGCTTCTCTCCACTTGTGCGATGTAGCCATGGTGTCCTGTAATACTGCCGGTAGCGTGGATGATGTTTCTCGCTGCCAAACCACGAGACTTCTCTCGTGGCCGCTCAATCTTGAGCGCATGGACCTTTTCATGGTTTCGCAATGCTTCTATGTGCTTTTCAATGTCCTGGTGCTTCTTCACCAGAGCGCCCTCTGCCGCTTGCTCTTCTCGATCGAGGATGGTCAACGTCTCGAAAGCACTACGGCGGAGGCTGCTAACCTGATCGCTACGCTCGGAGTCGCCGAGGAGGGCTAGGAAGCGCTCTGCGTGCTGCAAAAGCTTGTACATCTCAAAGGCACTGACGCGCCGACGATGAACTGCCGAGTGGCGAATGAGGATGATGGAGTGCACGAGGTTGTGTGATAGTCGCTCAGTCTTGGTGCAGAATAGCTTGTCCTGATGGCCTTGTAGTTGTCGAACAATGATGTTCAGCTCAATTGCCTCGACGCAATCCCACCCCTGTTTGGTGAGGAGGCTGGGCAAATGTTCTCGAGCAAATTCCCAGCATGCAATTTCTAGATATCTCTGGGTTTCCACAAAGAGAAAATACTGTGCATTATATGGCAACTTTGACCTCGACCTGGACAGAGGAGACACTGCCAAAGAGTTAATAGTATTCACACATGCACATGATTGGATAGGTTTTCTTCTCACTATTGAAAGTGTACGATGTGCTCACTTGCTTCACAGTATCACTCGTGGTTTTCTCGTGTGCCAAACCTGCTTTCCCGCACTGATGATGGCCATGTAATGTGTCAACCGTGCGTGTGACTTCGGTATGCGGATCGGTGGCTGAGGAGATTCGCGTGGCTAGTCTCGTCGTTGGAATTATGTTCGGTTTGCCCTGATCGACTTTTGCGGGTAGTTGAGCAGTGTTGACCGGAGGCGCTGCTCTCACCTGTGGTGAGGCCGCGGTGGCCGCCAATTGAACTGTTGCCGGGGGCAGCGTCCCGAATCTTGCTTTGGCTTTCTGCTCGGAGGAGAAAATCTGATGCAGCAAAAGCTGATGTGCGCAACGGTAAACTTCTTCGATGTTTCGCCGCTGGAGCGACGGAGGTATGTCTTTGTACTTGAGGTTTTGGTTTATGAGTGCGCGGACGTGTGAGAGTTTTCGTTCATTTAGATGCTGGCCTTTGAAGAATCCCTTCACGGTGTCGTAGACATCTTTTTCGTCTTTGCTTCGGGCCCGGATGGCCATCCTGAATGTTTGTGTGTTTTAACGGGTGGCTCTGAGGGAGAGAGGTTGTGATTTCTGAGCATGAAAGATGGATAGGCGGAGCCTAAGAGAGAGACGCTATTTAGCTCCAGCGTCGAAGTTAGAAGTTGAGTTTGCGTTGAAGCGAGATGCACGGGTGTGACAGCCGACATCAAGGTGGGCCGGCCCGCATCCGCAACTTCAAGTATGAAGGCATCTGGATGCAGAGTTTTCTCTTGTGAGTCCTATTTGACCACCAGAAATGTAAATCGATGTATTCAATAACCTAGCGAGACCAAAATACAACCAGCTCGTCAAATTCCTTCTCATGCAGCTCCCTATCCTCGCGATCATTTACGACTTCTCGGCGCAAAGCCTTTGCCTTTTCAACCCATTTCTGCCCTTGCTCTACAAACTCGTCTCCCATTTGGCGTAGATGGGTCCCTTTCAAGAATGACGTGCGAGCGACTTGATTTCTGTACCATGGCTTATTACCCCATATCCTGAGTGCTCTATCTAGATGAGCTCTATGAGGACGTATCAGAATGCAAGCATCGCAAAGTCCGATACATGATGGTTACTCACTGTGCCAGGTCGTGCTGGTTTGCTGCCATGTAATGCCCAGCAATCTTATGACAAAGATCAGCTACCCTGTGGTGATATTCCCCGAGAGTAGATTCCAGCTGAGTCAATGACGCTTGATGCAGGGCGAAGCTCTCTTTCATGAGTCTCTGATACTCGACAACGTCGCCCTTTCTTTTTGTCACCTCGGCTTGGCTGGCTTTAACGTTTCCATAGCCATGGAGGATTCGCCCTGTCCTACTGGCTGTTAGCGTACTCGCCGAAAATAGCTGGATGATGCAATATACTTATAAGAAACTTTGTCCATTTTTCCAAACACTGCTTCCCTCTCCTTTAACGTCGTGGCAAAAACCTCCTCAGCATCCCCCAGCTGCCCCTGCAGCCAATAGCTGAGCCCAAGGTTCGCAGCGGGAAATCCAAGCATGTCTACATGAAAGTCCTCCAGTCCCTTGAATATTTCCAGACTCTGCTTGAAATATTCAGTAGCCAGCGCCAGCTTCCCCATCATCATATAGGCAATACCTATTTGGCTGTGGGCAGCCGCTAGTCTCACATCGGGTTTTCCATTATCCTCAGAGCTTTGCTTCCGCATTTGCAAAAGAATGAGATTGTTAGCAAGGCATCCTGGACCGTCGTTTATCTCATTGGCAATCGCACCAAGAGTGTAGTAAATGTCGCTCAAGATCTCCTCATGGTTAGATGGCTTTTGCTGAACTTTACCGAATAGCTCTAGTGCATGCTCGAGATATGGCTTTCCTTGAAAAGAAAACCCGCGCTCGTGGAGATAACTATGATATTCTCAATTATCGGAGGTTAGTAGAACGGTGAAGAACTACTTACGCGCCTCCATCTTGAAACAGCCTCACCAGGCTCATGGCATGGTCGTGACTGACCCAGTCTCTTTTGCGCATGCTGTAGAGTTTATGAACGTGTTCTACATGGGGGAAAAGAGCCTCGCATTTCGACCACCTAATTGTAGAATGTCGACTCTCAAGCTTATCGTTGAATGGCCATGCCGCGGAAAGTACATCAACCGCGAGGTAAAAGTTGTCATACAAGGTGTCCGGTGACATGCATGCCCTGCATTCCTGTGCCACAATGCGATGTATTGACAGTTCACGAGTAATCTTGTTCCGTTTAACCGCCGAGCAAGACAAAAGAGCATCCTTTGCCTCTTCGAATCCGGTCAAATCGGCAAATAATAAAGCCTTGTCATTCGAAGCACTGGGTGAAACAAAAAGACTCTCCGGGATGCGATCTGGACTGAGCATCGACAGCAATTTCAACAACTGAGAAGCACTAGAGGGCAGATCGTCAAAGTTCCAAGCCGTGGCCAATGGCTGTCCATAGCGATGGAGCTGTGGGTTATCCATCCGCCGCAGGGCGTGGTAGAGAGTATGATAATTCTCTAAGAATTGTTGCAAGGACCATTCGCGGCGGCGGATCACGCCCGCCATTTGCACAATAGCAAGCGGCAAGCATCCCAGTTCACGCGCCATGTCAAGAGACGCCTGGTGCTCGGCGTTACTGGTGTCACACCCCGTCACTCTCCGGATGAACTCGGAGGCGTCAGATTCTGTAAATGGTTCCAAATCTATACCGGGCATCGTAAAAGACCGAAAAGCTTTGGCAAAGGGGTCTCTGCTAGTGACAAGTATCGAACCTGCTCCGCCATATGGCCAATAGTCTGCCAACAAGTCGAGGTTGTCAGCATTGTCAAAGACTAGTAACCATGGGTCTGTGGCATTGGCAAACCAAGTTTTCGCGATTTCTCGGTTGGCTACCAAGTCTTCTGCCTGTTCCGGCGGTCGTATCTTGAGTACTTGTACAATCTTGGCATAGTTAGAAGCCAGTTGAGATGGTTCGGCAGCGTCAATCCAGAACATGGCAGGAAACCGAGTCATATTTCGATAGAACCATTCGACAGTCAGCTCTGTTTTTCCAACTCCGGCCATTCCGCATACAGCGAAATGGCGTGAATTAGGAGCTCCCGAGCAATTTGAAGTTAGCAGATGGCGGTCAAGCTTTTTCAGCTCCTCTCCACGGCCAAAGAAGTCTGGGTTTGGTGTATATCTCGGTAAGATACGAGCTGGGAGGTCGGCCGGAGGGAAGGCTGCGGAGCTACGCCCAGATGATAGACCAGAAGCACTGAGGGTCTGAATGGAAGATAAGGAATATTCCGCTATCCGATTGCTTAGCACGGTTTGACGACGTCGCTGTCTCCTCAATGTATCATCTTAAAGTAGCCATACCTGACACGTGAGAGAAGCTGGAAGAGGAACGGCCAGATAAGGCTTCTCCGGGGGTTTGGCCAACAGGAGCTGGTGGCGGAGGCGTCGGGAGCGTGGCTGGGAATGCAGAGCCATCTCTATGACTTGCTGTTGCTCGTGATGAAATGGAGGTGGTTCCTGTACTTCATTTAGTGTATTAATAGATGATATGGAGGCTTTTGTCAACCACCTACTTTTGACTGACTTTAGTAGGCCATGAAGAAAAGCAATGATCCGATTCGTTTGAAGAAACATGCTGAAGCGACAGAGATCCGCATGTGCAAACTCGGACTGCCAAAGCTCTTCATGGGCCAGAGATGTCTTGGAGAGATTTTTGTCCACGAGCTGTGGTTTGTCAGCGCCATGCAGCCTGCAAACAAATGCAAATCAAGAGCAAATAAGGGGGTGGGGGGTTGACTGCCCACGTCAGACATGGATCTTACCTTCACCGACTTCGCGCGGAACATCCGCGTTCGGCCGAACTTTGTTGCCTTTCCGTCGTACACAGACAAGACCGATATGGGTAGGCCGTTCTTCTCAAACTCTACACCAAGTGTGCAGATTTGATACGTGTCGTTGGCAGCGTCTTCCGCTGGCGAGAACGGCTTCAAGGTTCCTTTTTTGCTCCCAAAGGATTGAGCTATGTCCACATACCTCTTCCAAGTCTCGTCATCTCTCTCTGCGCTGTGTGGCGTTCCTAGAAAAACGATTCCTAGGATGCTATCCAAGAGGCGCTGGAATCTCTCTCTTCGGAGGCAAGCCGAGTTCAAGGCCTTCACACTGATGAGTCGGTGGCGCGGAAAGCTGACAAGGGTTGTCTTACCTTCTTCAACAGAAGCCCGCCAAGACTATGGCATATGAAAATTGTCCGATTATCCTAATATGGAGGTTAAAATAGCTTCCAAACCTATGATACGCCGCTGATTTGAACGAGTTAAAGCCAATACGTACATGTGCACGGGCTGTTCTCTGTTGCAAAATGTCGAGCAGGTTGTTTCCGAGGTCTAGCAAGGCACTCCACGTTTTCAGATCCTCCAATTCATCCGAGTAGTCGAATGTTGAGATGCAGATCCTTGAAACCGAGTCAGGATCCTTGGGCAACAGGCCTAATGCCGCCGTAATGCCCCAGTCATCGACAGGCAACGAGCCACAGCTTGCGACGGCAATGATGCTGAAGTCCAAGTTGTCAGCTGATTAGTGGCTTATTCCGGGCCATTGCTCATTCTTGAATTGCATAACTCACTCAACTTCAATCCCGTGCAATGCAGGGTAGATGACTTTGTCAATTAAGCGGAGTGACTGTGCTGGTAGTTGCATGCTAAAGAGCGGCGATGAGATCCTCGCCAACTGGAAGTCGGTGTGGGGGTAGTAGTGGCAGAATCCTGTATCAGTAGCACGACTGCGGCAGCGTTGGCACAGTCGCAGGATAGTCTATCAGAACGTGCTGTATGGTTTGTTCAAGGTACGGTAGTCTTGCGAGCGTGATCTGGAGTGATGCAAGTCTCTGTCGCTGCGCTGCCGTCGTTACATGAGCCACAGCTCCGGGTGTGGAAAAATTATTTGCAGCTCATGTCGACTGGCTTGCAGCTATACATGGCTGGCAAAAACGCGGGTCAATAATGATATATCACAAAGCATGCGGTGCCCACTGCCACAGCCTGTTCTGTGTGTTTCTGCACGAGAAAAACTTGCTAGGTGCTGGATATCAAGGCTTTATGGACAGGATGTAGCTCTGGCATGCCAAATGGGGCACTTGAGGCTCTGCCCAACGTGGTCATCTTTCGTCTCTCGAGCATTGGAGCTCCTGTCAATGGAGCAGGCTGCCAGTTAATAACCGGGGCGTGTATGCAGTATTCCTGTGGCCGCATAATGCATGTCTAAAGAGAACCAACGCCCAAGGGTGGGAAAGAATGATTTGGCAGTGCGAACGAGGACTTGGACCATTTTAGATAAATGATCAATCTTTCCGGCTGGCAAGGTGTTTCTGTACTTGTTCATTGTGCCGTCCCCTCATCACCAAAAAACTGTTTCAAACGCACAGCTGGATGCCAATGGCGAATGAGCATGAGTCCAGACAAGGATCCGATGGACGCAAACCGTCTGTTTACGCCGAATTAACGTTCCTGCGCAGAAGCCCTCTTTGGGACCACGAGAAACCATACAGAATGAGGTACATGCCTGTCGAAGATGTACCCAAAACCAATTTCCTGTTGGACACGTTCTCAGTTAGTCTCTGCGACGTAAGGCCGTACATTCCGCGCCTCTCGCTGGATCACAATGGGTTCGAGGTGCACCGCCTCGAGAGTAGGCTCGAATACAATGACTTCTTTGACTACGACAAAGTACGCTCTATCTACATTAAGGAGGTGCAAGATCTAGTGAAGCAGGTCTGCGGTGCAAAGCATGCACATCCTTTGGATTATGAGGTGACTCACCCGCTGTTCTCGTAAAGCACGACTACATCTGGCGATCTGACAAACGACAAGCTTCGACGACGACACGAATCGTTTCCAGTGTCAACAGGCCAGGCGTATGCCTTTGGGCAACCCAATCTTCTCACACACATCGGTGAGCCGCCCGATCTCATAATCCATGCTGTCGGTGATGATTGATCATAAACAAGACATCACTCTAAGCGGGCTACAAGAAATCGTCAAGGAGGTCTATGGCGACGCGGCCGACGAGATTCTGGAGAGTAGGGTACAGTGTGTTACGTAGGTATTTTCACTCGAGACATTGCTTTTTGAGAATATTGATGCTGCAGCAGAGTGTGGAAGCCCTTGCGAGGGCCAGTGCGTGACTGGCCCTTGGCTTTATGCGACTCCAGGTCTCTCAGAGACATCGACATTGTGCCTGCCGATGCTGTCTACGAGAGAGTTGTAGCTGAGAATGCCATGATTCACCACAATCAAGAGCAAGCATGGCACTACTTGGCCGATCAGGAGGCATCAGAGGCGCTTATTTTTCGAGCCACAGACAGCTCGACCAGCCTCGCCAGCCGTGCGTTTGCTACCCCCCCTGGTCGTGCGGTCACAATTTGGCTAAAAAGCACCGTAGGTTGCGCTCACGGATCTTTTAGGCTGCCTGGAGCGGCAGACGGACTACCACGGGAAAGTATCGACGTGCGAGTACTCGTAATGCATGCAGACATGGTGTATCCCGGTGCGGCGGAATGGTTCACATGAGGGCTTGAGCGCCTCGCAGCCAGATTAGGGGGCATTGATTTTGTTCACATGCGTAGTATTGATATTTCGTGCAACTCTGTATCACAAGAAGAGTACCTGCAAACTAAAATACCCGATAAACTTGGACCAAAACACGTATTCCTTCTCCACAACGACCAAGAAAGAGCCTCCTCACATTTCTCCACTCGATCGTGACTGCTCCTAACTCCTCGGGTCATTTCGCCACTTCACGTAGACTAAACATCGAATTTACTTGTGTAATGCGCCCTGAATCGGTGCGGTAGACGAAGAAGGCAGGTGGCGTGGCTTGCTAACAGTATCTCCGTCTTGGTACAACGTGGTGCCCTGCGGGCAGCCGTGGGATGGCACGGCATTGTTCGTCTGCGCTGGAGGCCAGTGAGCCTTCCAGGGCTGCGATTTGGATGATGAGGATGTCGTGGTAGGCATATCCAAGTAGTAGGATGTGCTGGGCTTAGGGGCTTGAGAAGAGAGCGATCGCTTATGATTGTAGAATTTGGTGATGGACAATCAATCTCGTGTGTAGCCACGACGCCGTTGAGGACGGCTGCGTGCTTATAGGCCATGATCTGCCTCTCTTTCTCATTCTCCTTCTCTTTGCCTCCTTCCGTGTGCCCATCACCATCTCTTCCTCATCCCCAGCTCCCATGTAACGCACTCTCGTTCGTGGTGGTTGCGGAGTGGAATGCCCAGCAGGCTCGGAACGCTTCGTGCATTCGGTGAAGAAAAAGATCTGCACGACAGACAGAACGTAACATACTCGGAGAAAGAACGAGTCGTGTCATGGCCTGATTGGCACTGCGCTCAACTCGGGAGCCGACTGTATCACGCAAGTGAGCCCACTTGAGCCGGTGCGGTTTCCGTCCCCACCCACGCATCGGCTGGATTGAAACCGGTCGCCGTTGACAATCCATGTAAAGGGGGGAGTCAGCGAGCTCAGCCGGAAGTCCGGAAAACATTGCTAGAACAGGCCTGGCGGCTGGATCCCCTCCCTTTACAGTGGGCGACAGGCCTGAGTCTCGCATAAAGGCCCATCTTACCCATGTTATGACTCAGGGTGGTGATAAGAAGAGAAAGAACTTGGACTAAGTAATAACGCGAATAATCCAAACTCATTAATGAAATATGAAATAATTCTTTCATATGTTTTTTTTTTTTTTTT